>JBDJHY010306088.1:2047-19330 GCA_039654485.1 Withania somnifera | reverse complement strand
GTCTATCTTCTAAAACCTCTCAAATCTCCATTTCTCTTTGTCTAACATCACTAACCTTGCCACACTCATGGCATCTATACTTGGTAAAGGCATATCATTATAAATTTATGCGATACATTGTAGATTCACTGGACATTGAGAAGTACCGACAACTACTCTGGGCCAACCCTTCTAACATTCCTTATACTACTAGATACTGATTACCATTAATCCTATGCTCTACCTCAAGAAAGGTTGTCATAGCACGTACCTTAGCAGGTGTGCACTGTCATGACCCGATTTCTCATTTCATGAGAGAACCTACATCCCACCATAGGAGAACCACCCAACAAGCACACAACTCATGAATAATAAACTAAAAAAGAACATAGATATAAATAAGGGACATGGGTAAGAGAAAGTCTAAAATAGATCAATAAATAACCCCAAAACCTTTATACAGTACAAGAACCACTAAAACAAGAGTACAGAGTCTAAAAGGGAAATACAATATCTATCTCAAAAATCAATAACAAAAATAAGTATTATGAAAGGTAAAAGATATGCTCCAGATGCAAAAAGCCACCATCTGCCTTAGTAAAAAACCTCAACATGAATTCAAAATCGGTATGGACCACTCATACTCATATTTGTACCAGGAGATGCAGAAGTGTAGTATAGGTACCAAAACAACAGGTGCCCAATAGGCATTATAGAACGACTGGGAATATATAAAAATATGGTAAAAACTAAACATATAAGGGATTCAAGTCATAGAAATCGAAAGATAGAGTAGATAAAGAATCTAGCTAATAGGATACGACATATAAATGTCCTAAGTAACTAGTCACCAACTAGAAAGGTCCAGGTGATCCAAGGAAAGAACGTACCTGAATCCATGCTCGGATAAATAATAATTACAAATATATATAGAAATAGAGGTATACCAGTAACGTCAAATATAAGGAAAGCAAAGAATGGTTCACAATAACAAGTACATCAATAATGAAGGCATGACAAAAAATCCAAAAGGTATGAATCTATCCTATAATAGTAAATCAGAATAATAATATGTAAAAGAGAACCTCCACAACACCCTATAATATTAGGAGATACAAAAAACTAAAGCTCACACGCTGGCCTCCCATACATCCAAAAGGTACAACCAAGAAACCAAGCACGGAAAGTAACAGAAATATGAATGCAGATGGTACTAGACCATGTGAAATATAACTATGTATACCCCTCCTGTACCTATAGTTCTGTTTTGTGAAATACCCATGGAAGGACTTCCTTGTATACCCTAAAATCATATCGTATATGACTCCCCTATTCATTGCATACAATTATCATGTCGACAAGGTCCATGGAGGCCCTCCTCTCATACTATCTCAACAATCATCTAAATAAGAACTGAAATCTCATAACATCAGTGCATGAATGAACAACAATGCGTTCCTAGGTTGAAATTATTGAAATATCAACATGGATGCTCGGTCTTCCCAAGATTAAATCTGATATAAGTCATCAATGTAGGTTGATCAATCTTCACTGAGACCAAAATAGTATAAATAATCAATATCTAGCGCTCGGGCTTCACCGAGTATAGTAATATCACAAAACAGTTGTTATATCATTATTATCTCATTTATCATGAAAAACTAGTAAAATATCTCGAATTTCTCATTTTCATATCATAATATTAAAAATACGCTCATAAGGCCATGCAAGATTTTGAAATTAGCGACATCAGGCTCTTGGACAAAAAATATTGAAAACCAATGCATAAAAATCAGTATTCATGATGCTATGTTCAACCACAAACAATATATCATGCAATCCCCATGGCCCCATAGAGGCTCAATATCTACAGCAAGCATAACTAGCCAACTCGATGTTCGAAACTCATGGACATTTCCAATAACCCACCATTTATGTTCCAGAGTCAATGAAGACAATTCAGGGTCAAAGGGTAACTATTATCGCGAATGCAATAACAATATGTAACCTAGAAGTGGACTAAAAATAGGGGAAAGGTCATGGATACCAACTTAGAAACTCCAACACAAGGATTTCTATCTACCACAATTATTCCCCATTTAAGGCTACGCTATCATAAGTAGTAGCCTACTTGTTCTTCGTAGAACAAGCTTACAAATATAGTGTAGAAGGTGCCTAGACTTAACCAAATATCCAAAAATGCAGAAATAATCTCAAACAATCATCCAACTAGAAAAACAATAATCTATATTTAATACGATTTAAACAACACCTATAAATCTATTATTGTAGTCAAGTTTAAAATATGGATCAAAACAGGCCTACGGGCCTGTCAACACAAAACACTGAAAAAAATAGTATAAAAATATTCCTCACATCATAGGGAACTCATACCCAAAATTTGGGGTTAAGTCTAGTGAGAATTAAGCTTGAAATGATGAAATAAAGTGAAGATACAAGTTTGAAAATTTTTGAAAATTTAGGTGCAAGTTGAAGAAATTATATTGGAAACTTACCAATAATTGATTGAATATTGAAGAAATCAAGTTTCCAACGTCACTCAATCGCTCATGCAAAGACCTAAAAAATTTAATGGAGGTGCTTGAATGTTTGAAGGTGGAAAATAGAAGCACAAAGATGAAAATTGGGCTTCTCATCTATTTATACCAGCTGGAAGCTGACTCTACATGATCGTATAGGTCATGCTCGCGATTTTGTGGCTCTCAAGCTACGATTGCGAAGTTCTGGAATGGGACATCACGCTATCACATGGACTCTGTCCACGATTGTTAAAAATAAGAAAAGGGATGCATCACATTCTCATGGAAACATGATACAATTGCGTAGAAGGATTTTACAGGCACTAGATACAGTTGAAGATTCCAAAAACCAACTAAAAATCAAACTTCAAAACCAAACTAGATCAGTACTCTGTAATATGGACTCAAACTCGTCAAACCAACAAATATCCGAACAAAACCACCTACCATACAAAGCTTTAAATAGAGCCATCTAAAAAATAGAATGGTAGTTGTTGTTATACGCAAACTCTGTTAAAGCCAAATATTAATCCCATGAACCACTAAAATCAAGAACACAAGCCCTCAAAATGTCCTCCAAGACTTGAATAGTCCTCTCGGATTGACCATCTGTCTGGGGATGGAATGCTGTGCTAATATAAACCACAAAGCCCATACCGCACTGAACCGCTCTCCAAAATTGAGATGTAAACTAGGTACCATGATCATAGATAATAAAAGTTGGTATTCCATTATACTTAACCACCTGCTAAAGATAATAAAAGCTAAATTCTCCGCACAATAAGATGCATGAAATAGAATAAAGTATGCAGACTTAGTCAATCTATCAACAATCATCCAAATCTAATCGTGGCCAAAAGGAGTTCGAGGCAAGTTTGAAATGAAATATATAGTAATCCATTCCTATTTCCATTCAGTAATAGGAGCCTTTACGTCAATCCACCTATTCTCTGGTTCTCAAACTTCACATGTTGATTGTTAAAGCACGTAGAAACGAACTCAGCTATGTCCTTCTTCTTACCGGTCCACCAATAAATCTGCCTCAAGTCTATAAACGTCTCTGTTGCACCTAGGTGGATGGAATAACGAGAACTATTAGCCTCAAAAAGGAGAAAATGAATTAAATCATCAACTTTAGGTGCAAAAAATACGGCCCCCTATTCTCAAACACCATCTGAACCAAATGTAGCTCTATAGGTCCCACACCGCAACAACCGATCATAAATATCAACCAAGGGTAGATCCTAAAACTAAAACTATTGGATTTGATCAAAAAGGGTAGAACGGGCTCAACACTGGCAAGAATATTGCATTTGAAATTTCAAGTCTGACCAAACAGTTAGCCAAAACTTGATGTCTAAAGCTAACGGCCTCTTAGAAACTAATAAAGCAACCAAAATACCTATACTCATCGCCTTCCGTCTTAAGGCATCCACTACCACATGTGCCTTGCCCGAATGGTATAGAATAGAAATATCAAAATCCTTCGATAATACAATCCATCTTCATTGGTGAGCATTAGGATCCTTCTTACTCATGATCTACCAAATACTACAATGATTAATAAAGATCTCGCATAGACTCCATACAAATAGTAGCACCAAATCCTGAGAGGAAAGACTATTGCCACTAACTCCAAGTCGTGGGTAGGGTAGTTATAATCATGAACATTAAGCTCTTAAAATGAATAGCCTATCACATAACCCTACTGCATCAGAACACAATCTAAGCCAATACAAAAAGCATCAAAATAGACAAAAAAAAAGCTAATCCTCATTTAGCAATATCAACATAGAAGCAGAAATCAAAAGAGTCTTAATCCTCTAAAAGGAAGTATCATAATCATCAGACTATTGGATAGGAAAATCCCTTCTAGTCAATCCAGTCAATAGCGCTGCTATAGAAGAGAAGTCGTTAAAAAACAACGATTGTAACCAGAAAGTTAAACAAAGTTATGCACCTCAGTAGGATAGTCAGTCTAGGAAAATCACAAATAGTTGCAATCTTACTCGGATCCACACTAGTACCCTCCTTGGATACCACATGTCCTAGAAATGCAACTAACTAGAGCCAAAACTTACACTTTGAGAACATGGAAAAAAAGACAATGATCTCTAGTCTGAGGAAAATCCTCAAATGTCGCTCATGATCCTCCCTACTCCTCTAATACACAAAAAATCATCAATGAACATAATAACAACACATGATTCATCAAATTAATAAGGTTGTGGGTGCATTATCAACCCAAAAGACATCACAAAGAACTCATTATGGCTAGAATGGGTTCTAAATACTGTCTTTGAGATATCCTTAGTATGAACCCTTAATTGATGGTAATCCAACCTCAAATCAATCTTAGAGAAGATGGTTGAATCTTGAATCTACTCAAACAATTATTAATATGAGGCATAAGATACCTATTCTTCACAGAAAACCATTCAACTTCCTATAATTAATATATATATGTGCATAGACACATCTTTTTTTTTATCACAAATAGAACAGGATCACCCCAAGGTAAAATACTAGGTTGAATAATTCCTAAGATCCCTGCTAGTAAAACACCCTCTACAAGATGACAACTTATGTGATGTACTAAGATACTCATCTCGATTTGACTTCTCCCTAGATTACCCATGAGAAGATTGACTTAAACTAAGAGGACTACACCTGATATGTCCACCTTTGTACTCTCGAATAGATTCATAAACAGTTTTGCTAAACTTGGAGTGAACAACCCTCCTAAAAGAATCCCTACTCCTAAATGGGGTGCAACTGAACTTACCAAATGTACAAACCTATTTTCCTTCATCTCTCTGAACACCTCACGATACATCAACTCTATCTTTTTAGCTGCCCCAACTACCTCATAAAAGTATCTCCAGACTAAGCTACCCAAACACTGCTAAATAGATAGGTAAATCAAACCTCTCCTAAATCGGCAAATGTTCACACTCATTAGATAAAATCAACAAGACATACCTAGAAAGGATAAAACTGAGTATCATACTTCAAAAAAGAAATAATCTCTTGCTTTACGTGCTCTAACTAATTCCCATACTCCTCTCTTATGCTACAAGGAACAAATCTATTAAGGTAGGTATGGGAAAGCACCTTCCAAGTCATGAAGGAAGATTTTGTAGATCTAGAATCAACATAAGCACTCTACTACTTCTTAGTAGGGCCATATATCTACTACACTATGTAATCAATACCATAATACTAAATCAATCCTGACACACTAGAGCCTCTCACAACAACTCACAAGAAACTCATATGCATCCTAATCTTTGTCATCCTGAAACTCGAGTGGATCTATTTTTTGTAACCTCTCAAAACTCCATTTCTCATTTCTAACATCACTAACCCAGTCACACTCATAGAACCTACACCTGTAAAAGGAAAATCATCTTAAATTTTTGCAATACATGGTAGCTCTACTAGACATTAAGAAGTACTGATTGTACCACCACTTTGGGCCAACCCCTCTAATACACCTAATACTACTGGACTTGATTACTATTAATTTGATACTCTATCTCAAGAGAGGTTGTCTTATCATGTCCCCTAGCTTATGCAGAACTATCACAACTAAATTTCTCAATTCACGAGGGCACCTGCATCCCACCATAGGAGCACCACCCAACAATCACACAATGCATGAATAATAAACTAAAGCGGAGGATATGATATAAACAGCGGATAGGGGTAACAAAAAGTCTAAAATAAGTCAACAAGAGACCCCAAAAGCCGATATCTAATACAAGATCCACTAAAACAAGAGTATAAGTCTAAAACAGGAAATACAATATCTGTCTCGGAGATCAACAATAGAAATAGGTAAAAATAAAGGTAAAATATATGCTCCAGATGCCAAAAGCCATCAGCTACCTCAGTAACAATACCTCAGCATAAATTCAAAATCAGTGTGGACTACCTCGTACTCATAATTGCACCAGAAGATACAGAAGTGTAGTATGAATACCAAAACAACAGGTGCCCAGTAGGCATCATAGGTCGACTGGGCATATATAAGAAATAAAGGAAGAAAATAAACATATAAGGGATATAGGTCAAAAAAATGGATATATAGAGCAGAAAAAAAGCTAGCTAACAAGATACGACATATAAATATCCTACATAACTAGTCACCAACTAGGAAGGTCCGAGTAAAATAAGAAAAGAACGTACCTGAATACATGCTCAGATAAATAAGAAGTAAAAATATATACAGACATAGTGGTATACAAGTAACCTCAAATATCAAGAAAGGAAGGAATATCTCACAATACCAAGTACAACAATAATGAAGGCATGTTAGGAGATCTAACAAGTATAATTCTATCCCATAATAGTAAATCAGAACATTAATATGCAAAAGAGAATCTCCACAATACCCCATAATACCTAGAATTATAAAAAGTAAAGCTCATCCACTGGCCTCCAACACAACAAGAAAGTACAACTAAAAATAAGTGCCGAAAGTAACTCAGATATGAATGCAAATGATACTTGAACATGTGAAATATAACAATGTATGCCCCCTTCCAATGTCTGTACGTTCGGCTGATGAAATACACATGGAAGGACTTCCATGTATACCCTAAAATCATTGTATACCCCATTTATCGGTCATATATATGCAATTGATGGGTCATAAGGGTCCATTGAGGGCCTCCCCACGTACTATCTCAACAATCATCTTAATCAGAACTAAAATCTCATAACATCAGCGCCTGAATAAGTGCCAAGGATTCCCTATGTTTAAATCACAAAATTCTCGATATGGATGCTTGGGCTTCCCCAAGACTAAAATTGATATAAGTCATCTATATAGGTTGATCGGTCTTTACCAAGACCAAAATAATATAAATCATCAATGTTTACCACTCAGGCTTCACCGCGTCTAATAATACCTCAAATTAGTGGTAATATTATTCTTATTTATCATCAAAATCTGGTAAACCATCTCAAAGTGCTTATTTTAATCTCATAATACTAAAAATGGGTCCATAAGACCATGCAAGGTTTCAAAATTAGTGACATCGAGCTCTTGGAAATAAAATAGTGAAAACCAATGTATAAAGACCAGTTTTGGTAATGATATTCTAAACCACAAACAATATCTCAGGCAATCCCTATAACCCTGCACAGGCTCAATATCTACAACAAGTATAACTAGCCAACTCGATGTCCGAAACTCACGGACATTTCCAATAATGCAGCATATATGTTCCAAGTCAATGAACACAATTCAGTGTCAAAGGATAACTATTATCGCGATACAACAATAATATGTAATCAAGAAGCAAACTAAAAGCGCAGACAAGTTCATGGTTACCTACCTAGAAATTCCAAACAAAGGATGTCTAGTTACCAAAATTATTCCCATACGAGCCTAGTCTATGATAATAAGTCGTAGCCTACCTATCCATCATAGAAAAGCTCACAAATACAACATAGAAGGTGTCCATACTTCTCTAAATCTCCAAAAATATGCAAACAAGCTCCAAAAATCATTCAACTGGAAAAATAATAATTGATACGTTAATATGATTCAAACAATACCCATAAAGTTATAAAAATAGTCAGAGTCAAAATATGGGTCAAAATGGGCCTACATTCCCTTGAATTCAAAGCTCCGAACAAATAGTATAAAAATATTCCCCTTATCATAGGGAAATCATGCCTAAAATTTAGAGTTAAGATGAGCGATAATTAAGTTTGAAATAATGAAATAACGTAAAGAGCCAACTTTGAGAAATTTAGAGAAATTTGGGTGAAATTTGAAGAGATTAAAGTGGAAACTTAACAATAATTGATGGAATATCAAATAAATAAAGTTTACAATGTCACTCAATTGCGCATGTAATGACCCACGAATTTGAATGGAGATTTTTGAATGTTTGAAGGTGGGAAAATTGAAAAATAAAGCAAAATATCAAGTTTCTCAGCTATATATACTAGTCGGAAGCTGACTTTACATGATGCCATAAGTCATGCTCGCACTCGCATGACTCTAACGTCATGATCGCAAAGGTCTGGAATGGTACGCTATCGCATAGACTCTATCTATGATTGTGAAAACAAGAAAAATGGTGCATCATAATCTTGTGGAAACATGACGTAATTATGTAGAAGGATTTTATGAGCACTATATATAGTTGAATACAACAAAAACCAACTATTACTCAAACTCCGAAACAAGGCTCGAAATGTATTTGAAACCAAATAATCATAAAAATATGCTACTTGTATGGACACAAAATTCTAGATTCAATAGAATAGACAAAATTCATATCCGAGGTCAACAAAATGTTAACTAAAGTCAACTCAATACCAAAATAACTAACTCTTTGACCGAGTACTCAAATTGAGCCTGATTAGACCAAATCCTGAATGAACGACTCACATAATTGAAACTCGACATTCTAAAGTTGATGATGCAGTCGGATTTCGAATTCGAGGCTTCGATCATAAACTAACTACCCAAGCTCAGTTTATAAACCAAAATGCACATAAAACACACAATATTGCACAAACTCAAAACTGAAGCTCCTGGATGCAAACCAAGCATTCGTCTAGACCAAAATCCATGTTGTGGAGGTTGCAGAATAGTTGGAATTTGATTTCAAGTTCATTTTCACAAAAGCCAATAATTTCAATTTCAAAGGCTCTAAAATAGGGAAACACACATAACAACCAAACGAATGATCCGAGAATCAAACCTCTGATTTTGATAAGTCCCAAATAACTTAGGCCACTACATAAAGCTCTAGAATTCAAGGAAATGCAAAATCATGAAAATGACCATAAGTGTCATTGCAACATCCACAACTAAAAAGATTTTCATCCCCCAAAAGTCAAAACAAGGCAACACCTGAGAGCTCAGATAAATGTGGATATTGAGATGTCAACTCACTTTTAATCTCCCAAGTTTCCTAATACATGGAATGATCTCTCTACTACACCTTAACCATCGTAATCTCACGAGATCTCAACTTTCTCACATCTCTATCTAAAAACCAAGACTAGCTCCTCAACAAACGATAATCCCTCATCAACCTAAACCAAATCAAACTGAAGCACATGCAACTCATCAGGGATATACCGTCTCAACATAGACACATGAAACACCGGATGCAAAACTAAAAACATAGGAGGCAAAGCTAACTTATAACCAACACTACCAATCCAATCAAGAATCTCAAATGGGACAATATATCGGGGAGTGAGCTTACCTCTCTTCCAAAACCTAATCATTCCCTTTATGGGTGATACCCTCAAGAATACATGATCACCCACACTGAGCTCCAAGTCATGATGAATAATTCTTCTTCCTACTTTGTGTTTCATCTACTCTTGCTTCTACACGTCGGACCTCGAGGATAAAATAACACAACTAATATCATAAAATTATTATTGAGAAATAATTAAATATAAATTCAAAAACTTACACAATGTTTGTATAATGTAAAATACCTATTGAATCTCCCTAAAATGAGCTCTCAAGTTCCAAAATGGAAATATTAAGGAAAGGTCCTAAAAGGATTTAAGTCACTATGAATATATTCTTTGTTCATTGTAAACATGGAGGCCATGTCACATTCAGGAAGTTGACCCAATTTGGTTATCATGAAATGTGCTCCGTCCTTTGAGTTCACAAAAAAGGTTTCTCAAGTAGTTACCAATTTTTTCTTCGTAAATGTGACAGACTGGTCATGAACGCGATGAAGACAAGACCAGACCCTTTATGAATTTTAAAATCAAAATTTCCATGAACAATAAATAAAATCACAATGGTTAGTAATAATATTTTGCACATGTTCAAGTGTACGTGGTCTAACAAGTAATACAATCACTCTACTTGTAGCTGGAAAATAACCAATTTCAAGTTTTACTTTTCCATTTAAGAAATGTGAGACTTAGACAAGATAAAAAGAGTTTTGTGATTATAACTAAATAAAAAAAAACAGTAAAGGTGATAACCTTGGGTTGTAACCAAGATTTTGAGAATTTTGGGGTTAAACAATAATTAATTATAGCCTTAACCCTAAAAAAATGGTTTTTATCCATTGATAAGTTTACAAATAAAATACATGAAAGTGTTCACATAAGAAAAAACACAAGAAAACTAAAGTAAAGAAGAAGAATCCTAAGGTAGAGCTCTTGCTCTATTGTTTTTCTCAAAAACATGTGTAATCCCAAAGATGATTGAATATATGACTAACTAATCCTTTTATAACCTTCAATGTTCTTCCATTATAACCCCCATATCAAGTATATATTATTCCAAATTAGTACCAATACTTTCCCAACTTAAAAACCTATTTTTCAACCATGGGACTAACCTCTGCATTGAGAGGTTTACTTTGAGGGATAAAGATCACATTGCAGGGAGTTTATCAAGAAAAAATAGAGTAACCTAGACTTAACCACCGTGAATCATGGTTTAGTTTCCCAAGTACATGGTTTCACTTTATTTTAATACCAAAAATGTCTAAACATCATACTTTGACTTGTCATCTCGTTGGGTATTTTCCTTGGTCATTTGCTTCATGTGGAGCGTGATCCTTGGTCCCATCATCACCTATGCTCATTATAAGCTAAAAAAAAATTCTCAACTAATCCCAACAATAATATTCATTCCCCAACAAGAAAAACTCCTTAGGTTGGAGACAAACAAACTCGAGATAGGATTGCTTCACTTGTTGCACTCATGTGGTATCTTCATCTTCAAATCAGCCTTGGTGGATTTTGTACATCATAATTTGGTAAAAAATATAACTGGATATAAAAACCATTCAAAACACACTGAAACCAAGAACCGTAAACCAAACTCTATTAAACTAAGCCAAACGAGCGTCAACTAGTTAAGTTCATGTACTTTGATCCTTGATCCATCATTCTTGTAGATTTGTTACTGCCTTGTTTGTTTTAATTTGAAAATCCAAAATCATACTAGAATAAATCATAACATACATTAAACCATATGATACACAAAACTCACACAAAGTACACTGGAACAAGCCAAAACTAACCCGGTAGAGCTAGTTATCTCATCTAAGCTTTATTCTTTCATTTTAACTCATGTTTTGGATCAAATTCACCTTAAACATCATAGAATTGGTACTTATAAAACATTTACACCAATATTGTCATTTAATCTCATAAATACACCAAGTTATTCTCAAAACCAAGATAAAAAGTAGGTTGAACAAGGCAAAGAAGTGTATACTTTCACCTGTGATGAAGACCTTACACTTACAACTTTGTTTGTACTAAAGCAAATCATTACTCATATAACATCAATAAAGACTCTAACATCACTAAATGAAACAAGAAACTCAATCTAGAACTTCAATGACTATCATAGGTAACAAGTATACAATAAGCATGCGACATAATCAACTTTAAAACACATGAATGACTATTCAAAACCTTCTAACCTCAAGGATTAACTCATAAAATTTGACAACCCGTGCATATAGTCAATCAATACATCATATAGATCACCTATATTTTATCAAACATATTCCCTCACCAAAAGTGAGTTACCCAAAGCACTCACAATTATACCATTAAGCACAAAAAAGAGTATAAGAATAAAGTTTTGCTCACTCTCACAAAGAATTCACAAGTTACATATGATGAACCATAGTCTTTCCCTTAATTTAGTATTCAACTAATTTAATAATGTAAAAGCTCGAGATCAAGTAGGACATTAGGGTTTGTAATGTAGGCTAAGGGGCGGGTAGGAACTATTTTGTCCAAGAATAGTGACTAACATTATCAAGTGCTTTAATGCATCACTTTTCTTTAAGAACATTCCTCAAACACCTATCATATAGCACTTTTAACACCCTTAACTTTCTTTGGTTTATCCTATATCTTTAATCAAGTTCACCTATACACAGTAACGAGTATTTCTTAATCAAACATGACTGCATTTTTATCAATTTTAGCTTTTTCCTTACTCCCCACACAATACAAGAACTTTTTACACCAATAGCTATACTTTGAGGGCTTAAGGTTCGCTCATTACTTTCTTCAATCTTCACTATTTTATCATCTTTATCTTTTAAATAAATAACTTTGGATTTGGATAAAGTTAATGATCTGTGAAGGAAAAGGAATAGGCTACATATAAGGCTACCAAAAATTAGGCTAAAGGCTCAAAAGAGCTTACTAAGATCATATATAAAGTGTAGATAAAAAAAGGAACAAAACAAGGCTATAAAAGAAGGCCTATATTATCTCCTAAACTATACATTCTCTATTTATCTTTGCAAACACACAGGTCAAGTTTTAGAGATCATTATACAACATGAAATACACTAAAAACTTACATGTATAGAACATTCTCAATTTAAGATAGATCTTAGCAGACTCTCAACCAAGAAATTGCAAAAATTCAAATTAAGCTAAACTTATACAAGAGTCATATAATTGATCCTAGAAGTATCAAAAGTAGTTATCCAAACAAAATTTCCAGCATACTTCACAATTTAAAACACTTTTCTCCATTTAGTCAATTATCTTCTAAATGTAATGACCCGCCTTGCATTTCATTTTTTCCTATATGTAGAGCAGTTTGGTAGTTTCCCTAGGTTATTTATAACCTATTGGGACCGGTAGCTTGGTGCCTTGGTGACTCATTTGGTCGTTAACTCAGTTTCCTCATTTTGAAGTTTTAGTTTTAAAACAATGGAACTCCTAAGTGAAATAGTAGTAAACACACTCAGAATTGAATTATGATAGTTCTTTTAGCTTTAGAATATTGACTTTGGTCTAGGTGGACCTCAATTTTGTGTCCTGAGCTTTTTGTTTTGAGTTTGGGTTATTTTGTGGAAATTCAGCCTAGCTGAATCTCATTTTGGAGAATGGGTAGTATTTTGATGATCGGAGTGTCAGATCGGGATTCCATTGATTCTAAAAGCTCCAGAATATTGATTTTGGGCTATTTAAGCCATTGCTTCCTAGGATGCCTGGGCTTGTTTTGAGTAGATTTGTGGAAGTCTTTATTCAGGCTTCATTTTGATCCTTTTTACCTTGGGGTCCTCATATTGTTAGTTCATTAATTTCATTAAGTCCATGAAGTGTTTGCTACCCAAAATAAACTTTTGGTTTGTAAGAATTTGACTTTGAATGCTCGTTTTAGACCCCACAGAGTTTTCCATTTTTCCTTGGTTGCTGCAGGTCACAGACTTCCCTACAGGCCCTGAGATTGCCCTGGCAAGGTCACGCCTATGCCCTAAGGTAACCCTAGCAAAGTGAGGTCACCCCAGCATCCAAAAAGGCGCCTCAACGGCCCCCTGCCCTTTATAAATAGGGCATCACCCCCTCTGATTTCCATCTTTTAGCTTTTTATTCCTAGCTTCATTTTGGGGGGTTTTGGAGCTATTTGGGGTGACTTAAGCCGTGAGTAGCTGCGGGGTGTTGTGTAGGTGATTGTGGGAGTTTGTGGTGGTTAGTCTTTGGGTAATTCTCATGGCTTCTGCTTTATTTTAATTGTGAAAAATGTTTTTATTTAATTACTTTAGGCTTAATTTTACCCTTCAATTTGATGTCTCCATAAGATCATTGTTGTACCACTAGTCCCCCGAGGTAAGGGATATGCAATGGTATGTTTAGTTTGTGTTGTCGAGATGCAGGGCCTAATTCCCGACCTGGGTTGCTAATTGCAATATGGGTCCTATCATGAAAATTTTAGCCCCTGGGATTGTAATTTGTATAGTTTTGGGTGATATCGACCGTGTTGGAGCTTTGGATCTGTGGTGTGTGCACTTCGAGGATATTTGTCGGCATCCAGGTAGGATAGGCTTAATTTGTGCATTGTAGAATTGATTGATATTATTATGCTTGTGATATGGCTAGCAATGTGGGCTAGGTTATTTAGATTGATCCTCGTTTCTCTATTGATATTCTTGTTGGATTTCAGGGGCCCGTAAGAGGGCATAGAGGGTGAAGGGTTTCATGCCCAGGTCTTTGCCCACTGTATGGAGGCCACTAACCCTAGGGATTATTTTAGCTATTAAATGATGAGTGTGGTGAGATGATCTCTTAGCTGGTGGCCTTTGGCCGGTCCTAGGCTCCATTTACTTTCTGTTTTCGTTGTTATCCATTCCATTGTTACTGCTGTATTGATACTTGTAATAATTCTTACTTTTTGATCTGGAGAATTGGCACTGATGTTATAAGGGTGAGGCTTGATTATTGACACTGACAGAGGGTAGGTATCCGATGTTTTTATTGACACTAACAAGGGGTATGTGTCTGTATTATTGACACTGATAGGGAGTGTGTATCCGATGTTGTTATTGACACTGACAGGGTATATGTGTCCGATGATGTTATTGACACTGATATGTGGGGGAGGTGTCCGATGTTATTACTGGCACTAACAGGGGGTGTGTGCCCAAGGTTGATACTGTTCTACTTTACTTTCCTGTGCACCTGTGTATTTATTTAGGTATGGTGTATGCTCACCGAGCTTAAGGGGGAGTCAAGGTGGGATTTGCTTTATTGTTTGTGACTACCGACGGGATAGGGCGTCAGGTAGGTTATGTTGTACTTTTTATACTTACCGGTGGGTTAGGACACCGGTAGGCTTTGTTTGTTTACTTTTTATTCCACATTTAGTAGTATCCTTCTACTCAATCCTAATTAGTGGATCTTGCGGTTATGGTATCATGATTAGTGGAGTTTGGCTGAGTTGGAGCACAGGTATATTTCCTTACTTTATTTTGGGTTTTGGATTTTGGGCTCTATAGTCTGTATCTACCATGTTTAGTTCTTACAGTTCTATACTGGTACATTCGTTATCTTACTCTTCTGCTTCTTATTGGTTTTACTTCTTCCTTTAAGATTTCTTACTATTAGCAACCTATTTTACTTCCTCACTTTATTACTTGCATTATATTTTAACCCAGTAGGTCGTTGATGTCTATTGGGTACCTTGTTTGATATTCATGATGTACTTCTGTACCTTTTTTCATGGGTCAGATACCGGCAGGGGTTATCAGTGATGTTGTGATCATGCAGAGTAGACCTAGCTGATTTATAGAGATTATGATTAGCTTTACCATCCGAGCCAAGAATGATTTCCTTGACTTTGGCTTTCTTTAGTTGGTCCACTATAGGCCCTGCATTATATTACCTTTTACAAGAGATTTGTATTTTGCATCTTTCGTTTATTCTGTATAGTAGCTCCATATAACACTAACACCAAGATTTTGGGATTCGGGTTTTGTAATGATTCCCTGTTGCTTCCGATATTATGTATTGTTTATGTTTTTCTTTGTTGCATTGGTTGTTCTGAGAGTTTACTTCCCCTTGTGTGTAGTTCAGGGCTTTAGGGTTAGGCTAGTCTATAAGAGGGCAGTAGGTGCCATCATGATCTGAGATTTCTTCATGAACAACTAGTGAAATGGTGTAATCTTTATTACTCTCAATAACTAATTTACCCGCAATACGGTCATCATCCATCCATAGTTTGGGAAAGGTCCATCAAATATGACTAAAAGTTTTAAAAATACACTTAGAATCAAAAAAGGCTATTGGTTCAAAGGATGCCTCCTCAAAAAAGAACTAAAATGAAAACCAAGGGGGTGGATGAAGTGTATTTCTAAACAGACTCAAAAAGAAAATAAACTAAAAATGTTAAAATTTACCTAAAATAACTAAAATAAATAAAATAAACCTATAACACACTTCACTCTAATAAAATATGAAGGATTCCCCACCCCATACTTAAAATCGCACTTTGTCCCCAAAGTAGAAATTAACAACAAGATAGGAAACTCCCTAAGGCCTTTAGGACTAGCTAGAATGTCAATCCTCAAAGGGCCCTAGAAGCCCATATTTTTTTACGACCATGTTATTTAGATTAGATTTTGGGTATATCAGACTTCCCCTCAATTTGTGAACACCAAACAAAAACACAAAACAAAGGATAAAAAAATGAAAATAAGAATAAAAACACTACCTTAACTTGGGGTTGCCTCCCATGCAGCGCCTGATTTATTGTTGGGGAATGACTCATATCACATTATCTCAACCATGATCCTTTGCCATTTCCTAAAAATTAGAGGTCATCTCCTTCTCTTTTTTCTCAAAACCCCAACACTCTCAGGCTCAGCTTCCCTTGTGGGATTTTAACCTTCACAAGGTCAGATGTAGCTTTTACAGACTTAGACTCAGGCTTATATTTTGGAATGTCATGAACTGATTTCTCAGGTCCTTATGGCACCTACTATCCCACCTATATGCGAACAAATCATGTTTCTAGAAGCCAAAAGCGATGGACTAACACAACGAACGGCGCTAAGCAAAGGTAAGTAAGTAGAAAAGAAAATCAGAAAGTTAGAATAATATAGACCGAATAAAGTAGCACAATCAAAAAACCCTCTCAATACATAGTATCAGTTTATGAATGAGCTACTATAAAGTACTGAATACAAGAGTATAAGAAAAAACTAGATATATCTGTTTTGGGAATACAAGAGATACAAAAGATGAATGCAAGAGATTCAGGTAACTCTGGATTCTTGGAGCTCAACATGTACCTCTAAAGTCAGCTAGCTTGCATGAACTGTGACATCAAAAGCAATAGCTCACACTTATATTTGCATCTAGGAAGATGTAGAAGTGTAGTATGAGTACAAGTTGTCAGAGCAACGAGTACCCAGTAGGCTTCGAGGGACCACTAGGCACATAACAAATGTAATTAGAGTAAACATCAAGAATAGAAAGAAATGATTCA
>JBDJHY010305881.1:0-11557 GCA_039654485.1 Withania somnifera | reverse complement strand
TTCATTTACCAGACTTGTCATTGCATTTTTGAGGTGTTGGTGGGAATGTTATGGTTTAGCTAAATGGTTGACTTAGTCAACATTTTTCTGAAAAAATCTCGGACTCCACTTTCAAATGCACCATTGATTCAACACTTCAAATACATATATGATTTGTTTCTATTTGACTCTGTTTCAATTTTGTACCTTTGCTTGAAAATTCTGTAGTTGTAGATTTTCTGCAATAAGTGCTATCGTGAGAGCTCGATCACGGTAAAAAAAGAATTAAAAAAATTAGCTCGAACATACCCTGTCGCAGCTAGTTAAAAACAACAGAAACTCGATTTTTCAGTTTATTTTTAAATCTTTTCTCAATTTCTCCTCTTGTCCTTGTGCGATTCTTTCTGGGAAATTCTGTCAAAATTCGTAGAAAAGTTTTGAAGATTCCCGACGTCTTTCCCCGCTATTAGTAAGTCTTTTTCTCCATTTTAATCCTTGAAAATTGAAGCTTTCCTCTATTAATGACCTTAATTGTGAAAACTCAAAATTCGCTAATTAATTCATGTATTATTGGATAAATTATTGTCTCTTGAGTTTTTTTCACTCCGTAGTATAGTTACTTCATTGAATTTCGTCGTTTAATATTGTAAAACTTGAATCTTTGACCCTTTTTAATCAAAAATTTCTCGGGATGTTTGAAGCCCTTCACGCACTAAAATTGTGCTCAATTTTGGAGCACGAGTTCCTAATGATGTTGGGAAACCCGTAGTAAAATTTATTTTTAGTTTCAGCAAGCAGCGACGCAAGCCCGTTTTAGGCCCAATTTTTGACCAGTCTAGAATTTTGTATAAATTATACCGTTAGGATCGTATTAACATATAGAAACTTTGACGCAAGTTTCATATCATTTGAAGACCGTTTGATATCAGTCGGAGTAAAATTCGCGAACTTGCAGCGCTTTATTGCCGGACAACAGGTAAGCTCTGAGGGGGCTATCTCTAGGCTTATAACTTTAATAACTGTAGTAAATAGCATCCATTGGTGGGTTAGCTAGGTCGTATAGTAACCCCATGTCATTCTTTCATCCGTTCCATATTGATACTTATATGTTGGCACCCGAGTGATATGGGGCCCGTGACTTAGAAAATGTTTAGAGATTCCTGTGCAAGGCCTAGGATGTTGAGATTACATGTTGAGATGAATACTTGTTAATTTTTTGTACTTTCATGACACGAGAGACTGGGCCTATGGCTTTGATGAGAGTGCATTGGGGATGGGTCAGTATCACCACATGAGTATTGAGCCATGATGGCTAGAGGATGGTTTTGATAACAAAGATGAATAATGACATAAAACAATAAATGGTAATATTCTAATAATAATATAAGTAATGCTTTTTTACTATTTTTGACTCTGCATTATATCAAGCACCCGGTAATACTATTTTCACCTGTTTTAGTCCAGGCTTCACATCCTTGCACAAGGAAATATCATTTTTCTAATAAATGCTGAGACTTGAGACCGACTCTGTTCTGCAGTGAGTACATCCGCTGGGACTTGAGTCCATCATCGTACAATAGTGAGTAAAGCTTTTTGACACATATGGTACTACTGGTTATAGATATCTAGGATACCTAATCTTTTATGGACTTTGGTGGTACGATGATCTATCGGTGGTGTATGCCTTGACTTCTCGAGCAGGGCTTGACGATACCATTGATATGAGGTATGAGACACCACACTTGTGATACTATTGATATGAGGCACGAGATGCCAGTCTTGATGACACTATTTATATAAGGCACGAGATTCCAAGCTTGAGATTCATTGCGGTTCTATAATTAGTATGTGAGGTTTTGAAGACGTTCATGTGCGTGTTTACTTTTCTGCACTTGTTTTCTTCAGTGTGCTCATTGGTCGGATTGGAGGGGGGACTATGGGTAAGTGTGTTTTCTATGTATGCTGCGCTTCCTTATAGGGGTGTTTTCAACATTTATTTGCTTTACTTTATCATTCTTATTACTTCTTTGTTGTCATTATGGGGTAATTGCTACTTTCGATCATGTGGGACTTGTGCTTTATACTATTGCTAGGCTATTTACTCTTTCACTTGAGGTTACCGGTATACCGTCCATGTTCTATTCCTATCTTTTTTTATTCTTTATTTATTGAGTTATTATTCACATATATTGTTGCAAGGATTTCGGGTACGTTTTTATTTATTGCCTGAGATCCTGTTATGTGTTTAGCTAGCGATACATGCCTATTTGTACTTGATTCATGATTAAGTAGCTAGCTTCCCTTTTCGTACTGTTTACTTCTGTGACCCCTTTCTTGTATTATGTTAGTTAATGTTTTTATTATTGTTATGTGCCTAGTGGGCCCTTGATTCCTACTGGGTATGGGTTATTTTGGCTTCTTTTACTCATACTACACTTGCACATGTCCAGATCCAGGTACATGTTCATGATCGTGATTACTGCCAGCTATTCATGCAGTTATTATTTCTTCATAGATTCAGGGTGAGCTTGGCGTTAGACTTTTAACTGCATCTCTTCAGATTTGACATTAATATTTGATCTCTATGTATTTCAGAGATACAGTTGTATTAGACCTACTTCAGATTTATTGTTTATATATTTAGTGGTTTTTTTGACATTGATATCGGATTTTGGGGTATTTAGTTAATTATTAGAACTTTCGCACTTATTTATCTTCTGTCTAATGATATATTTTCGCATTTGACATAGTAGTCCTCCGCTTTGGCTCCGAACAACGGGGTTTGGTTCTCCTACTAGTGGTATAATAGGTGCCATCATGATCCGCGAAATTGATTCATGACATGCTTCCCTGGTGTCTTGGGAGTGCTTCATTGAGGCTTTTTAAAATAGGTTCTTCCTAAGGGATATGAGGGAATCTAAGATTAATGAGTTTTTTAATCTAAGATATGGGTGTATGTTTGTGAAAGAGTATGGCCTGAAGTTTACTCAACTATCTAAGTATGCTCCTGAGATGGTTGCTAATTTGAGGGCTAGAATGAGTATGTATTTGGAATAAATGATCTGGTGAAGAAAGAGTGAAAGATATCTATGTTGATTAGAGAGATGAACATATCCAGACTTGTGATGCATGCTCAACAGATGGAGAAGGAGAAGTTGAGAGAGAGGGAGAGGCAAAATAAGAGGGCTAGATTCAGTCAGTCTAGTTTGGGTCATCAGCAACAAGGTCATGGTAGAGGAAACATGCATCAATATCAGCAGTGGTTTTCAATACCATCTTTTTCATCGAGTAGTGCACCAACCCCTACTATCGGGAATAAGCAGTTTCAGAAAGAAAGGACCTCTGGAGTAAGGTCTTAAGGTACTATGCAGACCAACACTATAACTTTTTCAACTTGCACTTGGTGTGGAAAGAATCATATGGGGAGATGTTTGGTTGGACAAGCTGGTAGTTTTGGTTTTGGCTATCCTGGTCACAAGATTAAGGATTTTTCAGTAGAAAGGAAAGGAAATCAGAATGCGGGCAATCTCAATCTACAACATCAGCAACACCACCAAATCACAATGCTAAAAAACATGCTACTTCTGGTACCGGTTGTAGACAACACCAAATTTGGTTATATACACTAGGATCCTGCCAGGACCAAAAAAAGTCATCCGATGTCATTACTGGTATGTTACAAATTTTCTCTATTAATTTTTTTGAGCTAATGGATCCCATGCCTACATTATCTTTTGCTACACCTTATGTTGCCGTGAAGTTTGGGGTTAGTCCTGTTCATCTTTCAGAGTCATTTTCAGTTTCAAATCCAGTCGGTTATTCCGTAATAGCCAAAAGGGTTTATAAAAATTTCCCTATTTTGATTCCTTGGAGAGTCACTTCAGCAGACTTGGTAGAATAAAAATTGGTGGAATTGACTTCATTCTAAGTATAGACTAGTTGTATTCTTGTTTTGCTTTGGTTGATTGTAGAACCCGAATCGTCAAGTTTTAGTTTATAGGTGAGCCAGCCTTAAAATAGGGAGGTAGTTCTATTGCTCCTAAGGGTTGTTCTGTTTCCTACCTCAAAGAAAGAAAAATGATCTCCAAGGGTTTCATATATCATCTAGTTGGAGTCAAGGGTTTTGAGTTTGAGACTCCCACCATTCATTCAGTCCTAGTTTTTAGATAATTTTAGTAGTTTTCCTAAAGGATCTGCCTAGTATTCCACAAGAAGGAGAGATTGATTTTGGGATAGATATCCCATGACACGCAACCTATATCTATTCCTCCTACAGAATGGCTCCATCTGAGCTTAAAGAACTCAAAGAGCTATTAGTTGATGTTTTAGACAAGGGGCTCATCAGGCCTAGTTTTAACCTTGGGGAGCCCCTGTCTTATTTGTGCATAAAAAGTATGGTTCTCTCTATGTGTGTATAGATTATTATTAGCTAAATAAAGTCACTATCAAGAATAAATATCCCATCCCTATAATTGATAACCTCTTTGACCAAGTCTTTTCAAAGTAGATCTTAGGTCTGTTATCATCAACTCAAGGTTAGGGAATGTGATATCTCGAAGTCTACCTTTCAAGCTCATTATGATCACTACAAGTTTGTAGTCATGTCTTTTGGATTGATTAATGCTCCAGTCGCTTTTATGGATCTTATGAATAGAATATTCAAGACTTACCTTGACTCCTTTTTCATTGTTTTCATTAATGACTTCCTGGTCTATTCCAAGAGTGAGTAAGATCATGCTAATCATTTAAGGATTGTTCTCTAGTCCCTTATTGAACGTCAGTTGTATTCTATGTTTTTGAAGTGTGAATTATGGCTGGAATTAGTAGTTTTCCTTGGCTATGTTTTTTCTAGAGATGGTATCTGGGTTAATTCTTAAAAGAAAGATGGTGTGAAGAAATATCCTAGTCCTACCTCTTCGACTTAAATTAAAAGTTTCTTAGGGTAAGATAGGTACTACCGGAGATTCATGCCTAGTTTTTACACCTTAGCATCCTTTCTTACCAGATTGAACCAGAACAAAGTTAAGTTTTAATGGTCTGAATCTTGTGAGAAAGTTTTTGGCACTTGAAAGATAGGTTGACTTCAGATCTAGTTTTGACCCTACCAGAGGGAAATAAGGGGTTTCTAATTTATTATCATTGCTTCTTGGGTTGGTCTTGGTTGTTTCCTAATGTAGAATAGGGAGTCATAGCTTATGCTTCTAGGAAACATAAGTTCGATGATAAGACCTACCCAACTTATGACCTTGAGTTGGCAGATGTAGTCTTTCATACTAAGTAGTGGAGACACTACTTGTATGGTGTTTTGATATTTTCACTGACCACAAAATCCTCCAATATGTGTTTGAGCAAAAGGATCTAAATCTTCTTCAGAGGAGATTGTTGGAGTTACTAATGGATTATGATATTAGTGTGCTTTACCATATGGGTAAGGATAATGTTGTAGTTGGTGCCCTTAATAAAGTTTAGATAGGTAGTTTATCTCAAGTTAAAGGGAATAAGAGAGAGGTTGCTAGAGATATAAACTAGCTTGCACACTTGGGTGTTAGAATGGTTAAATCTAATGACGGTGGTATATTGGGTCTGAATACGTCTGAATCTTCCTTAGTAGTGGAGGTGAAGAAAAAGGGGGATAGAGATCCCTTCTTGCTTAGCTGAAGAGTAGGGTGGGTAGGCATAAAGGACAAGTTTTCTCTAAAGAGGGAGATGGAGTGCTAATATTTGAGTGTCAATTACGTGTTCCAAATGTGCATGGATTAAGGGAAATGATCTTGTCTAAAGCTCAAAGTTCTAAGTAGTCCATCCATCTAGGGTCCATAAAAATGTACAGAGATTTAAGAGAAGTTTACTGGTGTGAAGGAATAAGAAAGGACATAGATGAGTATGTGACTAAGTGTTCAAATTTCCAATAGGTGAAGGTCGTACATCAGAAGTCAGAAGGTAAGATACAGAAATTTGAGATTCCTACTTGGAAATGGGAGATTATTAACATTGATTTTGTTACTGGGCTATAAAATACTAAGAAATAGAAGGATCCCATTTGGGTAATCATGGATAGATTGACCAAGTCAGCTCATTTTCTACCTATTCATACTAAGATGACCACAGAGAAATATGGTAAATTATACCTTTGGGAGATTTCATGCATAGTGTGGCCTTAACCATTATTTCTAATAGGGGTACTTAGTTTAATTCGCAATTCTAGATATCTTTCCATAAAGGACTAGGTTCATAGGCTCACCTCATCACAACTTTTCATCCGCATACAGATTGTCAAGTAAAGTGAACCATCCAGACTCTGTAGGATATTCTATAGCATACAAGCTTGATTTTAAGGGTATTTAGGATAATCTCGTGCCTTTAATTGAATTTGTGTACAATAATATTCATCACTTCAGTATCCAAATGGATCCATTTGAGGCCTTATATAGGAGGAGATGTAGAAATACCATTGGTTGGATTGAGGTTAGAGATGTACCTTTGATGGGTCCAGATTTGGCGTATAAGGCTACTTAGGAAGTTAGCAGATTAGATAAAGGCTAAAGACTACTCAAAATAAAAAAAATACATATGCGGATGTTTGAAGGAGAGAGTTGGAGTTTGAGATAGATGACTGGGTTTATATAAAGATTTCACCCACTACGGATATGATGCGGTTTAGGAAGAAGGGGAAGCTTAGTCCCCATTATGTTTGTCCATTCCAAATTGTGAGAAGTGTAGGTTAGGTGGTTTATCAGTTGGATCTTCCATCTATTTTTGCAGCAGTCCATCCGATTTTCCATGTTTTTCTATTGAAGAAATTCTTAAGTGACCCTTCCTTTTTTGTTTCAATTGAGAACTATCAAGGAAAACCTTACCTATAAAGAGGTGCTAGTTGAGATTCTAGACAGGCATGTCCATAGACTTCGAAATAAGGAAGTGGCTTCAGTTAAGGTACTATGGAGAAATAAAGAACTCAAGGTGGTACATGGAAGGCAGAGGCTAATATAATGAATAAGTACCCTCATCTCATCTCTTCCCTTGTAACTCCAGTTCTATACAAGGTAATTATTCTCTCAACCAATTTGTCCTTTCAGTATCTTATTTGAATTAAAGATGTACAGTCCCATGTTTGTGCATTCGTGCTAAGTATGTTATGACTTACTCAATTTTAGTTTAGACCTTATATGAGTCTAAGACTCATGTATTAGCCAATTTTAGCTGAGAAGATCAACTATAACCTTTATTCGAGGATGAATTATGCTAAAGGGGAATGTAACATCTGCAATTCTGGATAGACCATAACATTCTTATTGCATATAGTTAAACTCACATTGTAAGTGAATCCAAATGATTATACCCTTACTAAAGCCTATGATGGTTGTATTGCATGTTTGAGAATCCCTTGAAGTCTTCTTTTCAATGCAACAAGTTGCGCATTGTTTTGAGTTTGGAGTAGGAAGTTATGACCATTTCTTTAAAGTCATGTAGTATCTTTACGATTCCTTGTGATTCTAGAATATTTTGTCATTTTTAGGGATGAAATAATGTTGTTTTATATTTCTGGAGGCTTGGTATTGATTGGGGATAAATCCCATATGTTTATTCATGATTTAAATGCTTAGAAACCTCCAAACATGCAACGGTGAGAAGCTTGGATCTATGGAAAACGTACCACGTTTTAAGAAAAGTGTGTAGGGAAAATAGACAAAGGGTAACCATGGAACCCACCATGTCACGACTGGGAGGTTGTGGATGCACCCATCATGACATAGTTACCACCATTCTAAAGCCAAACTTTGTGCAATTTTCCTCATTTTTGTAAGGGTATTTATGACATTTCACCTACTCATTCATACTTGAGTTATCTTGTTTTAGAACCCATTTAAGTTTTAAATTTCATGTAGATTAATCTTATTCCTAAACTACCATTAGTTCCCCATACTTAGTTAATTCAAGACCCTCATTCCTATCATTCTTCCAATAGAACAAAAGAAAGAAATAATCGTAAAGGAGAAAGAAGAAACTCATCCTAGGGTTCCAAGTATCCAATCTTCTCCACGATTTCACCAAGGGTTTAACTTCAATTCAGGTACGGATGTATTCAATCAGAATTCCTTTCATCCTCATGCCCGAAGACTTTTGTTTTATGGAAATATAATTGTTTTCTCTTTAGGGTTTGAGACCCAACTTTATGAATTTGTCATGAAGTTAATTATATGCTTTTAAATTGTGCAACATTTAATTATTTAGACATTACTATCACAATTTTCATATGAAATATATGATTTCTTGATCTAGGGTTCAAAACCTCCTATTTATGGATTTCATAAAAATGTTCTTACATGTTGAATTACTTAAGATTTATGTGCTTTAAGACTCATGTCATGATTTACAAATGCATTACGTGGCTTATTAATATCAAGCATGCTTTAACTACTTATGATATTATGACAAGAAAACCATGATTTAGTGTGTTTGCAACTAGTGAAACCATATTATAACCTCTTCTCATGAATTCAAGAATCCTTATATAAGCATGACAAGATTTATGAAAAATAAGCATGATATACAAAAGAACAATATTAAGTATCTCTGGCTCAATCTAAAGATAGGGATGGTCTCCTCAAGCTTTGTTGTTGCTTATACTGTGAGACTATGGTGGTCTGTATCCTCCACCAGATTTTTCCTGACTGAAATCAAAGTGGCCAGTCTTGGCCTTCTTACTTTGGTAAATCTCTTTCAAATTGACCCTATCAGCTTCAGTTTGTTCAAGATGAACTATTAGGCAGCCAATATTCATGTTTGCATTGAGGTTAGCTTTCTTTCTTTCCAGTATTAGATAAGGAGAGAGTCTAGACGAATAAATTCATCTGAGTATTCATACACTGCAACTATGTCTAGAGCATATCGGGATAGCTGAGTGAACTTCATACCATATTCGGTAACTTTCATAGAGCCCTGCTTCAAATTCAAAAACTACTGGGTCTTAGCATCTCTTTTCTCCCTTAGCGAGAACTGGCCTAAAAAGGCCTTCTCAAACTCTACGTATGAAGGTGGGGCAGCATCGACTGCCCTATTCTTCTCCACTGGTCAGTCTGATCTCTAGCTATATCTTTTATCTGATATAAGGTAGGATCCATCCTATGAACATCCACCACCCTTATGATCTCATAAATTTTAAAACCTAAACAATGAAATTTTCTTGGTCCTCAACAACCTTCGAACTATGCAACTCTGGAGGGCTCATTCTTAGGAATTCACTCAACCTAACCATACCAGCATCAGGAACCACTGGTTGTACTAATAGGGCTGTCATTTTTAGTTGCTAAGAAAACTATCTGCACCAATATCTGAATGGCATTTCTGAATTCAGTGATGGTAATGTTATTTGGCTGAGGTTTGGGAGATGGGTGATCTAGGGTCCTGCGAGGATGGCTTTGTACTCTAGGGACTAGTGCAGATCTTAGAGGCATAACTAAAATGCATAAAGAACGAGCCAGAAGAGTATTTGAGTTAAACTTCTAAGCATAAAATAAGACATGAATAGAGGGAAACTTTCTTCTTTTGTAGCTTCCAATTATAAATATATTGCAGTTCATATCCATAGAAGAGACTCTACCTTATGCTGGCTTCTAGACATCCCAGGACACTTGAACCTATTGCTTTGATACCAAGTTTTTTATTCCCCAAGTCTATACCCTGGGTGGGACAAGGCATCCAAAATCACTGGGTGGCCCAAAAGTACCCTTGAATCATGCATAAACTAACCATACTTAATAGTTGGAAGAAAAGTAAACTAGATGGGATAAAACAATAAAGTATAACTTAATAAGCTAAAAAAATGGTCTACATAGCCTAAAAGACATACTAAGTACTGTAAGAGAGCTTTTAGGACAAGATCCCTAGCTAGCTACAAATAAATACTGAAACTGAAAGTAAACTACTAAAGAATTACTAATCTGAGAAGTCGTTGTCCGCGAAGATGAGGATTCACCACTATCAAGCTGGAGATGTAGTGTTTGGTCAACCTTGAGCGTGCTTATAGCTGTCCGAACAACATGATCATAACATGCAGGAATAGAGTATGCATTAGTACATGAATTGTATTAAATATATAGGGATGCAACAAGAAATAGCTAACTGAAGTAGAATATATATATATATATATCAAGTACAAATATAAACATGAAAATAACTGAGTCAAAATTAAGCTAAAAGGTTGTGAAGCAGTTAAAGCAAGTTTGATGATAATATTAACTCATAAATCATGAATCTCAATAATGAGTAAAGATTTATCTTTTAAATCAGTAAAAGAAACCAGTAAACACTTGGTTTATGTAATTTGTGAACTAACCGGTAGCTGACACTATGGGAGCCTCTATAATCGACATAAACCATGATAAGCAACCGAAGTAAACATATAACTCAATGCTGAAGGACCCTCTATGCCTTATCAGGGTGTAGAGCCTGAATTTTCCAAGTGGATCTACTAACTTTGATTTGATGCCTCATTACTGCTAGGCAAACATAAATTTATGGTGTAAAATAGTTTTGGGATTTGAGTATCACTGTAAATTGGTAAGCAATAATTCTCATCCTCTCGGTAGTAATACTAGTCTCAAGACTGGAATCTAACTTAATTATACTGATAAGATTAATGAGACCTATCTTAGTACTTACCTAAACTTGTTATGTATGTCTGAAAAGTTGTTGGCATTTAGACATTTGTTTCCTGATATGCTTTTAATTCATGAAATCATGTCTGAGCCTATCTATTAAGCCAATTCTTAGTAATCTAAAACATTTGGTTTAATCTAAACTATACTTAATCCTTAGTAATTCTAAATCAATGTAATTGACTCTAAAAAGATTAAGTTTATAAGATTTTATACTGAGTATGAGATATATAGTCAAAATTCTAAATTTATAGGTTATTGCATCAAATTCTTGAAAACATGTTATTCTATCATAAACAAATATTTAAATAATGAGAACATGAATAATAAACATGATATATGTTGGGGAAACTGAATTAAACAAGATTATCAATTTTTTAGTATTTTACCCTAATTTCAAAAATAATGCAACTTTCTAAAAACTGAAGGGTTTGGACCCAAGAGTGAAAGGAAACCCTTGGTAAAACCCTAAATACCTGAATTAAAGCCTTAGAATTGAATTTGTTGTTGATCCTGAGAAGGGTTTGAAGAAACCTAGGTCTGAGCCTAAGAAGGAGTTCTCTTGAGAATTTTCTTAAATCTAAGAGTGAATTAATTAAGAGGAAAATAACGGTTTGGGTATTTATACCCCCCTTAAAACTGATCTAAAACGACCATGGATTGGTCGAATAAAGAGTAGGAAAAGCCTAAAGAGCCCCATAGGAAACAATTTAAAAACTCAATTGGGGACTTTTGACGGAAAGGTTGACGGTCTGTCAACCCAGTCGATGGTCTGTTAAATGGTCCATCAAACTCGAATGATTTTTGAACTTTCACTTAGAGGATTCATAGAACCTTCTACGGTTCATCATCACACTTTACAAATTGTATTATGTTCTGTGGAAAACTCAAGACTTAGATGAACTTTGGAAACAAAGGAT
>JBDJHY010305670.1:0-19334 GCA_039654485.1 Withania somnifera | reverse complement strand
TTCCGAGCTCATCTTGAAGGAAAGTTGACTTTAGTCAACGAGTACTAAATTTAAGGCTCTAAAACACAAAATTTGAGTTAATTCTCGACCGAGTTGCCAAGGATCCGAACTATCAGTCCCAACGAGTCATAAATGACTTGGGGAAACTACTGAAATGCTCTAGGATGCAAGATACTTCATATATATCATAAATGACCTGAAGGGTCATTACATTTTTGAGGTTGGGTTCTCTGAGATTTACTTGTACTCCTGGAGAGGATCCGAGGGATTTCACTGATAGATGTTAGGATGGGTTAAATCAACTTAGCTTGCTTGAGTCTCTCACAATGTTGATTTCATTGTGTATTAGATGGGTGGCCTCGCTAAGGAGTGGTAGAGTGTTTGACTAGGTCAGCTAACTCTACTCCTATTATAACCAAGAAGCGGACAGAGTCATGGGTACCAACCTAGGAAATCCCAACCTAAGGATGGCTAAATACAATAATTATTTCCTATATAAGCCAAATCTAAAATCAATAAAATATAGCCTACCTTCCCTTTAAAGACAAGCTTGCAAATATTAAGTACAAGATGCTCGGACAGCTCCAAATACTCCAAAATACATATATGATTTCGAATGATTATCAAGATAGAAAAATAATAATACACATTAATACTAGTCAAATGATACCTATAAAGCTATGAAAATAGTTAGGGTTAAAATATGAGTCAAAATAGGCCTATGGGCCTGCAAACCAGAAACTCCAAACAAAAGGTACCAACACATTCTTCAGAATGTAGGGAACTTATACTCAAAATTTAGAGCTAAGAAGAGCAAGAAAAAATCTAGAATCAATGGATTAAATGAAGAACCAACTTCGAGAATTTGGGCGAAGCTTGAAGAAATTAAGTTGGAAAATTACCAATGATTGATGAATAATCGAAGAAATTAAATTTCTAACGTCACCCCACCTCATATGAAAACACCTATGAATTTTAACAGAGGTATTAGAGTGTTTGAAGATGGAAAAGATGAACAAATAGCTGAAAATTTTCAAATTCCAGGTATTTATACCTGGTATCGATTTTTTCTTCATGACCGTGTGAAGGAGAGTCGTGATCACAAAGGCTGAGCTAGATAGAGCATCACAATTGTATGTAGGACACCATGTGATTATGAAGGGGAGATAGACACAGGTATGAGGTCTCATGGAAGACAGATCGATCACGGAGAGTTAGTCAAATAAAGCATTCCAATCGCATGAATGGGAGACGCGATCACGAAGAACAACTCAATCATGCACTAGCAATAGATGACCCAGAAAATCATCCAAGAAACCAAACTTCATAATGATGCTTGGTATGCGTTCAAAACTATTTAAGCACAAATAAAATAATCTACCTTTATGTAAATGACATTCTGGACTCAACGACGTAGCTAAGATTCCAATTTGAGGTCATTCCGATGAAATGTTGAACAAAGTCAACACTTAGAAAGAATAACAAAATTTCCAATTAGTACTAAAATGAGCTCAATTGACTCGAAGCCCGAACGAACAACTCTCCTAATCTAAACTCAAAATTTCAGAGCTAATGATGCAGTCAGATTTTCATTCCAAGGCGTAAATCATCAAATAATGATCACCCAAGCTCCACTTATGAACCATAAAGCATATAAAACATGCAAAACTCACATAAACTCAAAAACGAAGCATCCACACTCGAACCAAGAGTCCATGTAGACCAAAATCCATGTTTTGGAGATAACATAACTGTCAAATTTTATTCTAAGTTCAATTTAATAGAATATGACTAAAGTCAATGATTTCAATATTAAAGGCTAAAATATGAGGAAACAGACATTACAACAAAATAATTAACCAGACAGCCGAACTACCAATTCTTCTACGTCTCAAATGACTTAGGGACACTACTAGAAAGCTCTAAGAAGCAAGAAAATTCAAAATTTTAAAATTTACCAGAAGGGTCATTACAACATCCACTACTAAAAGGATTTTCATCCCCAAAAGTCAGAACAAGGCAATATCTAAATGCTTAAATAGATATGGATAACAAGACCCCAACTCACTCTCAATATCCCATGTGGCCTCCTTCATGGGATGATATCTCCACTAAATCTTAACCATTGGAATCTCACGAGATCTAAACTTTTTCACCTCTTTATCTAAAACCAAAACTGACTCCTCAACTAACCGACAATCCCTCATTGAACTAAACAGAATCATAACGAAGCACATGCGACTCATATAGGATTTACCGGCTCAACATAAATACATGAAACACCATATGCACAACTGAAAAAATAGGAGTCAAATCTAAATTGTAAACAACATCACCAATCAGAATACGAATCTTAAATAGGAAAATATATTAGGGGATAAGTTTTCCCCTCTTTCTGTACCTCATCATTCCTATCATGGGAGATGCCCTCAAGAAAACTCGATCACCCTTATTGAAATCCAAGGCATATATCAATGATCTAAATAACTCTTTTGCCTAGTATGGGGTGCCCAAACTCTATCTTAAATTAGTCGAACTATCTCTAAGGCATTCTGAAGTAGATCTATACTCTATAATCTGAAGTTAACCCATCAAACTAAACAATAGGTGAATGAGACTATCTACCATACAATGCCTCAAACAGATCCATCTGAATACTAGAATGGTAGTGGTTGTTATACACAAACTCTACTAAACCCAAATGCTAATCCCAAGAACCACTTAAATAAAAAACACAAGATCTCAACATGTTCTCTAGGATCTGAATAGTCCTGTTAAACTATCTAGGGATGAAATGTTATACTAAGATGGACCTTGGTACCCATTCCACATTCAACTGCTCTCCAGATCTAATATATAAATTGGGTATCTTAATCATGAATAGTAAAAACTTGGGATACCATGAAATTAAACTACCTTTTTAATAAAAAGAAATGCCAACGTCTCTATATTATAAGCAATACGAACCAGAATGAAGTGTGCAAACTTAGTCAATCTTTCAAAAATGACCCAAATTGAATCTTGGCTACAAAGAGTCCGAGGAAACCACAAAATAAGATTCATAGTAATCCATTCCAACTTCTACTTGGGAATGAAAATCCATTGTATCAAGCCCCCAGGTCTCTAGTGCTCTGTAATGATTTTTTCGGTAATTTATGTAGTTTTCACATTTCCTTTAGTGTAGCTAAGTCATCTATGACTTACAAAAAGTGGTGGTTCGGTTCCTGGATCATTTTCTTGGTTTTATGTCCGTTTTCCTATTAATGAGCCTTAACTTTTGACATGATTGACTCTAGTCAATATGCCTTGAAAATAATCTTAGAATTGAATTTTGACAGCTCTATTAGCTCCTAACATGAATTTTGGACTAGAAGGGCTCTTGGTCGTGTCCAAAATTTTTGGTTGTGATTTTATCTTATTTCAAATGTTTTATGAGCTTTATGGTATATAGGTTGAGTTTGGATGTCATCTCATGATCGGAGCCTCAGATTGAAAATTCAACTGCCCATCAGGTTAGAAATATCTAGTTTGGTTTAGGTGAAGTGTTATTTCAAACCTCGTGTTAGCCAAACTTATTTCAGGTACTCAGTTGGAATTTATGTAATTTAGGCTGAGAATTAACTTTAGTTAATATTTCATCAAAACGACCTCGTATTGAAATTTCATCTATGCTGTTGAATCTAAAATGTCATTTGCATATTTTGTTTGTGTTCATTGGATTCCAAAGCCATCTCGAACCATCGTTCAAAGATCCAAAAGTTGGATGAATTTCTCCCTATCAGCTGATGCATTTTGTTCTATGCGTTCATGATGCCTCCCTCACAATCACGTAGCTGTGTTTCCCCTAACCTTTATGATCATAGTTAGTACCATGTGATCGTTGTGGTTTAACCGCAACCGTTGACCTTTAGTTTCTTTTTGAGATCGTTGTACTCCTCACGTGTGCGCAACCCATCCTAAAAATTTACTTTCACGATCGCAATGAAGGAAAACCTACCAGTATAAAATTCTAAAATTCGATTCATTACTCAGTTATCTCTTTCTTCAACCTAAAACCACATTGTTAATCTTAATATCTTATAGGTCTTCAATATTGAGCTTGGGTAGCATCAATAAACATCATCAATCATATTTTCATCCATTAAATTGTAAGTTTCCACTTTAATTTCTATAAAATTTGTCCATAAATTCCCCAATTTCTCCTACTCTTCCCTTTACTTTATTTCTTCAAATTCAAGCCTATTTCTTTATTATTTTAGCTTCAAATTTTGGGTATTATTTCTGTACGACATAGGGAACATTTTTATACCTTTGGTTTGAAGTTTTGAGCTAGCAGGCCCATAGGCCTATTTTGACCTAGACTATTTTATAGCTTTATGAGTATCGTTTGATACCTTTTAACGTCTAGATTATTATTTTGATAATTGTGGGGTTTTTAAAGCATGTGTATGCTCTGTTGGAATATTTGGAGAACTTCGGGCATCTTTAATGCAGTATTTGCTAGCTTGTATTTTAAAGACAAGTAGTCTATGACTTATACTTTTAGCCATGGCTTATACGGAAAATAATAGTACTATCTAGTAATTTTTTGAGTGGGAATTATGATTGGCACCTGTGACCCTGTCCGCTTCTTAGTACGATTATTTATTACATAATGATATTTGTATTTGATCATAGATTATGCTACGGCCCTGAGTGGTCTACACTGACTCTTGAACATAGATGATGGGATCATTGGAAATGTTTGTGAGTCACGAACATTTATTTGATTGTTTATGCTTTCTATAGTGATTCTGATCTTGATATGGACCGACATCACATTCTGTGATCCTTAACTATGATTGTACATATATCATTCATGCATTCATCCTTGTGTTACTTGATTTTATACATTGATTTCTACTACTTATGGCCAAGATCTCAGTATTGATGATTTTTGGAACCTTGCATGACCTTGCTGAGCCTATTTTTAGTTATTGGTTTGGCCTTAAAGGCTTTTTTAAGGATATTGATGACTTGCATTATAGGAGATTTTGATAATGATAATTGAACACAAATATATTGATATTACCATCTAATTCTGATTGAAATTGGTTTGAAGTGGACTCTTTACTAAAACAAACTACTTCTATGACTTTCTAAATTATCTTAAGACCCGATAATATGTTGGGCACCCGATACTATTGTCTTCAACTATTTTAGTCGAGCCCTAAAAACCTCATGCTAGGTACATGAAATTGCTAGAACTTATAGCTTCAGCCCATGTCGTATGCTAAGTATCAGCTATTACCTGATATTATTCGTGGTGAAACTTTAGAATAGATACTGAGTTTTTTATCGAATTTAAACTTGGTGGCACCCGGGCACATGCATCTATACCTATGAGTAGATGGTACGAAGGGCATCCCAAGTGACCTACATAGATGATTTATTATACTCCAGACTCGGTGAAGCTTGAACATCTATTGAGATCACTTTACTCTAGACTTGGTAAACCCCAAGAATCTGTTAAGGTCATTTACTCTAGACTCGGTAAATCCCGAGCATTTGTTGAGGTCATTTTACTCTAGACTTGGTGAAGCCTGAGTATCAATTGAGGTCATTTTTACTCCAGACTTGGTGAAGTATGAGCATCTATTGAGGTCATATTATCTCTTGACCTGGTTAAGCCTAAACATCTATTGATATCCTATCAACTCCAAACTAAGTGAAGCTCGATCATTTGTTGAGATCATATTATCTCCAGACTCAGTGAATCCCAAGCATCAGTTGAGATAATACTTATTTAGACCTAGGGAATTTTGATTTTCATGTAAATAGGGTTATATCCACCCATACTATTATCATTTGCATTTATGTCTGTGTTATTTTCTACACTTTTTTCTTGTTTGTACCTTATGGTAGAATGGGAAGCGAGCGAGTGATCTTTACTTGTTTGTACCTTTTGGTAGGATAGGATAGCTAGGGTTTCATACCTGTTTACTTGCTTCTTTATCTATAATGAGTAGTTGTTACTTCCTATTCTTGTTCTGATGACCTTACTTAGTTGTTAGATATGGGTTTTGATTGGACTTTTAACTCCTTCGTTTGACTATTATTGAGGTTACCAGTAAACCACCCTTTTTTATCCTCTTTTCTTGACTACCTGTTGCAAGGACTGAAATACACTTTCATTCTTCTATTTGAGTTTTTCCATTGTTGTGATTAGCTAGCTCCACTATTTGTTCCATTTTGTCCATATTTATTTGTAGCTAGAAGTACTTTCGTATACTTGTATTCTTTAACTTCCGTGACTTAATCCTTCACTATCTGCTAATTACGCTTTTAATTCTTATATATGACAGTCGGCCCTATTGGGTATCGATTGTTTTTGGTACTCATACTACACTTATGCATGTGTTTGGTGCAGATTCTAGTATAAGTGATCGCCTTTGATTCCTAATAGTGTTGCTTATATCTACTCCATGTAGATGATGGCTCCTGGTGTCCGGAGATTGCATTCACCTCTCCCTATCTTCTAATTTTTTTCATTTGTACTGTTGTAGACAAAAATTATGTATTCACTTCACACTTTGTACTTATTTCTCTTAGAGACTCATGTACTAGTTTACTAGGTTCAAGAATTTCTTTTATTGTACTAGATTTCTACGTGTTCTATCTTTATTTAAGGTATTATCTTCAGCTTTTATTCAGTACTTTCTTTACATACTTTTTGGGTAGTTCTCCTTCGGTGGGATGTAGGTCTTCTCATGACCTAAAAAATTGGTTCATGACATGCCCAAACTTAACCTGATGATAGTTCAAGCATCCAGAAACAAACTCAACTATATACTTATTCATACTAGTCCACCAGTAAATCTGCTTGAAATCTCTATGCATCTTCGCCGCACCAAGATGGATAGAATAATGGGAACTATGGACCTCATGGAGAATTTTAGCTTAATTAAATCATTAATTCTAGGAACACAAATCCAACCCTCAAATGTCAAAACCATCTGACCATAATGAAGCTTTGCGGAGCTCACCCCACAATAACCAATCTCGAGTATCAACCAAAGGTAGATCCTCAAATTGTGGCTGCTGAATCATATCAACCAAGGTAGGGAAGGCCTCAACACTAGCACAGATATGTTGTGTATCTATCATCTCAGGTTTAACTAATTGGTTAGACAAATATTAGATGTATAAGAAAAATAGCCTCTCAGAAACTGATTAAACAACCAAGCTACCCATACTCATAGCCTTCCATTTTAAGGGACCCCCTACCATGTTTGCCTTGGCTAGATGATACAAGATAGAGATATTATAGCCCTTTATCAACTCAATCTATCTACACTAAAGAGCATTAAGATCCCTTCGACTCAATATGTACTAAAGACTATGATGATCAATAAAGATCTCACAATAGACTCCATACAAGTAATGGCGCCAAATATCGAGAGTGAAGACTACCGCTGCCAACTTCAAATCATCGGTGGGAAATTATATTGTCTAGAAGAATGGGAAATCACATAACCTTGTTGCATAAAAAACCAAAACCCACACTGGAAGAATCATAATATACCGCAAAACACTAACACTCAATTGTTAAAGTAAACACAGGAGCAGAAATCAAGATGTCTTAAGTCTTTGAAAGTAAGCCTCACACTCATCTGACCACTAGAAAGGAATATCCTTTTCTCTTAATCTGGTAACGGTGCTGCAATAAAGGGAAGACCTTAACAAAAAAATGGTAGTAACCATCCAAACAAATCTACGGACCTAAGAAGGAGTAGTCGATCTAGGCCAATCACAAAAACCCATCATCTTAGTCGGATCCACTTTAATACCCTCATTGGACACCACATGTCCAAGAAATGCAACTCAATCAAGACAAAACTCACACTTTGATAACTTGGCATAAAGTTGATCCTCCCCACTCCTCGAATACACCAAGACATCATCAATAAATACAATAATAAAAGAATCAAGATAGGGCCGATATGGTTCATCAAATCCATAAAAGTTGTAGAGTCATTACTCAATCCAAAAGACATCACAAGGAACTCATAATGAACATACCATGTCCTAAATGCTATCTTTGGGATAACCTCAGTCTTGATCCTTAACTGATGGTAGTCCGATCTCAAATCAATCTTAGAAAATATGGTTGAACCCTAAAGCTGGTCAAATAAATCATCAATGCGAGGCATCAGATACTAATTCTTCATAGTAACACCATTAAGCTTCCTTTAATCGATACACATGTGCATAGAGCTTTTTTTTCTTCATAAACAGAATAAGAGCACCCCTAGGCAAAACTTAGGAAGAATAGAACTCTTATCTAACAAATCCTAAAGGTGAATCTTCCTCTATTAGCTCAATAGGTTCCATATGATAGGCAATAATAGAAATGGGCTTGGTAATCGGCCCTAACTCAATGCCAAAGTGACTTGCTCAAGTTGTAGCCAGGGATGTTAGTTAGAGAAACATTAGTAAACTCACTAACAATAAGGAGTCACAGAATCAACTATAACATCTCTAACATATGCAAGACAAGCTATGAAACCACAAGAGACTAAGAGACTATCCTGAATGCAAAAAATGATCCCCGTAGGTACACGACTAATCGAACCTACCACACAGCCAATGATACACTGAGCACATCTAATGTCACGATCTTAGATAAAAAACCATGACCTCTCTCTAAGGGGATAACCATGCCATGACCATTATCATATCAAAACCAACTATATCTCAAATACCAAATCAACCCAAGTCTCAGAATTCCTAATAACCACAGAACTATCTCAATATAGAATGAGGATTGAAAAGAATCACCTTATGTGGTTGAGATAGATAATGGAACAAGAAATGGCTCACTATACATACTTAAACATGGAGCATAATAAGATGAAACATAAGATCAAGTAGATTCGGGATCAAATAAAGTCGAAGTTGGCTGATAAAACAAAGATATAGTACTTGTAAAAATAGCATTAGAGGCCTCTGCCTCAATCTACCTAGCATAGATTAAAAAGATGGTGACCACCACAACACCACCATCACAACCCCTGCTCCTACCAAGCTGAGGAGAACCATGACTTGGAGCATTACCACCCCTACCCTTAAGTGGCACGACTCTAACTGGATGATCTAGAATAGGAGCTGGTATACAAAAGGCTGAACCACAGTCTGAAGAATACCTGTCTGGGGATAATCTCTTTCTAAGTAGCCCATACCTTCACATGTATGACATATGACAACTTATCTATCCTAACGATAGGATCTAGAAGAACCAAAATTTGGCCATCTCAGCCTGATGAACCTAGGGTAACACCCCTCTCCGATGTCTTGAAAATTGACCCTAATAATAACACTGGGAAACACGTCTAGAATCCTATATAGAGGCCTAAATATGAAGACCACACTAACTCTACTGCTGATGCTGAGGTGGGGTGATACCCTAAAAATTAAAACCTCTACCACCATGCCTCAAACAAATGAAGCAACCCTAAATAACGGGGCCTGTTTTCCTTCCTAACTCTCTCCCTAGGACGAAGATCCTACATAGTAGGATCAAGCCCAAGAATAGACTTAAAGGATGCTCTAGTAGTAACTAATACCTTGGAAACCTTACTAACCTCTAAATCTATCCCACGAAGAAAAGGAATGATTCTCTCCACCTCAGAATAAATAAACTATTAAAACAAGAAAAAAATCTATGAAACTCTGCCTCACACTCAAAAACTATAAAAGAACCCTGCTTAAGTATCAGAAACTCTTCTCTCTTGTAGTCCTGATTAGTACGAGAAGTGTACGCTTCCAAAAATATATTACAGAATAAGGGTGATGTTAGAAATTTAATTTCTTGGGCAGATGATGTTGGGTTGTTAAAATTCGTGGGTGTTTGCATATGATGTTGGGTGATTTTAGAAATTTAATTTTTTCGATTATTCATCAATCATTGGTAGTTTTCCAACTTAATTTCTTCAAGCATTGCCCAAATTCTCGAAGTTGGTTCTTCATTTGATCCATTGATTCTAGCTTTTTTCTTATTCGTCTTTGTTCTAAATTTTGAGTATAAGTTCCCTACATTTGTGAGGAATGTGTTGGTACCTTTTGTTTGGAGTTTCTGGTTCGCGGGCCCGTAGGCCCATTTTGACTCATATTTTAACCCTAACTATTTTCATAGCTTTATATGTATCGTTTGACTAGTATTAATGTGTAGTTTATTATTTTTCTATCTTGATCATCATTCGAGATCATATATGCATTTTGGAGTATTTGGAGCTGTCCGAGAATCTTGTACTTAATATTTGCAAGCTTATTTTCAAGGGGAAGGTAGGCTATGTATTATTAATTTTAGATTTGGATTATATAGGAAATAATTATTATATTTAGCCATCTTTAGGTTCGGATTTCCTAGGTTGGTACCCATGACTCTGTCCGCTTCTTGGTTATGTATTGGTGTTGTATTTGTGACTATAGTTACCCTATGACCCTAAGTGGTCTTGATTTCCTTTAAAACATAGATGATGGAATTATTTGAAACGTACGTAGGTCTTAGACATCAACTTGGATGTTTATCCTTACGGTAGATATCGAGCATGTGCAAGGACGTTAGGACTTATTCTAGCTATTGTTTGTGGTTAAGCATATAATATTAAGAAAATTAGTTTTACTACTTTACAACCATGATATCGACGTCACTGATTTTAAAACCTTGCATGGACTTATGGGCCCACTTTAAGTATTATGAGATTAAAATGAGTATTTTTTTGATGTTTTACCGTTTTTGATGACTAGTAAGATAATGAAAATGTAATCACAGTTGAGATATTACTAGACTTAGTGAGACCTGAGCACTAGAAATTGATGGTTTGTACTGGTTTTAGTCTCAGAGATTCCTGAGCAACAACATTGAGATTACAGTGATTTAGACTCAAAGATGTATGAGCAATAACAGTGAGATTATTATGATTTAAACCAGGGTAGGCTCAAGCACTCTTTCATGCTTTTACATTATGATAGAACAACTCAGATTCAGATGACTATAGTGTTAATATGCAAGGAGGCCTACCATGGACCCTACCGACCCGACACTATCATGAGCATGATAAGTATATGATATTAGGTATATGGGAAACTCATTCATGGTTTCCTTCCTACTAAACCTACGAGTACTGGAGGAGGAGCATACACATTTACATTTAGCATGCATCATACTATCATGCATATTATACACTCAAGTACTATTTTCTATTTGTACTTTTTAGTGGTATGGGACGAAGGAGATTTTGCATTCACTTATTTGTATCCCTAGGTGGTCTGGGATGCTATCAGGATTCTCTTTTACCTATTTCTATTTTAGTTTACTGTTATGGGTTATACTTATATATGTTGGGTTCCTTTCATGCGTCCTTATTTGTGATACTTATTGTAGTAAGATCCCTTTCATGTTCTTGTTATTGAGGTTACCGGTACGCCATTATTTCTTCTATTTATTTATAATTCTTATTAACAGCATAATGGGTTCAGGTATGTTCTTTCATTTTTCCTAAATATTCCTTATTAATTGCTAGTTACCTAGGATATTCATCGCTGTTATCATGTATGCTAGTTTCAGTACTTTCTCTATTTGTTTGATATCCGTAATTTATGTTCTGTATCTGCGTATTTACTTCTTTGATTTTTTATATGAGCTCAATTGACCTATGATGCCTATTAGGTACATGTTATTTTGGTACTCATACTACACTTTTGCATTTTTTTATTGCATACTAGAGTATGAGTGGTCCACATTGATTCTTGGGTTCAGGTTATGATTCTATTGTTGAGATAGATGATGGATTCTGGAATTCAGAGCCTAATTTTTTACCCTTCTTATAATCTATTTTTGATAATTATTCCTGATATAGACTTTATATTTCTATTTCAGACATTGTACTCTTATCTAGTGGCTCATTGTATCAGATATCAGATTTTGGGGTTACTATTGACTTATTTTAGACTTTTTCTTATCCCTATCCCTTGTTTATGATCTTATATTATGCTTTTATTTTATTGTTATTACCTTGGATGCTTGTTGGATGGTTCTCCTATGGTTGATAAGTGAACCTTTGACAATTTGGTTGAATGACACATAACTAATTATCGAATAAAACACCACCTTTTGAATAAATCTTCCTCAAGAATATATGAATATCACCAAGAACACTATAAACAGGATGAAGAACAAAAATTTAAACTCCTTTATGTTAGCTCTTAATTCAACAAAATTTGACATGTAGGCTCCCCACATAATGGAGAACAAAGTCTACTACTTTTTATACCTCAAATCCAAGCCAAAAATTTCTAGAGTCAATAATGGTTAAATCTTTGATCTAACTCTGATTCACTTCAAATTTTGGACATAATCTTAGAAAACTCTAGGAGAATTGATTCCCGGTGTTAGAAACCCAAATTTTACACTTTATTTTGTGAAATTTCCAAAAATAAAAATTTTCAGAAATAGAACGAAGAAGGTTTTTTGTAACAAAACCCAAGATTAGACTTTTTAGAAATGAAATCAACATGAATCTGACACCAAATGATGTAATAACGAATTGGTAAAAGAAAAACAAAAAATACTAGAAAATGAAAGATAAGAAAACAAAGGTTAAAAGATAGATAGATTGACAGAATAGGGATAACGAGGAAACTAAAGAGTATATTAAACTCTAAAACCTCCTAGAAATGTACCTATAAACACCGAACCTCTTATGAAGAACGCGAGGGGATCACAATCCAAACAACCCTCATGTCTAAACAAAAAACAAGCAACGAGCTTGCCAAATTCCTCATGTCTAAACAAAGAACAAGCAATGATCTTACCCCAATTTCGATGCATGGAATTCACTCAAGGATTCTCTCAAAAGAGAACACTCAACAATCATACAGTAATTTAAAGGTCAATAAGCATCAAAGTTGCCCAATGAAATGAAAGACAACTAATATATACTAGTCTAGGTTTTCTTTATTACACATAGGTCCAGCATGACCTAGTATGCAAATGTGACCCCTTAAGTTTTAGGTCATTCCAAATCAAACCACAAAGTCTTAAATATTTTCAAAAGAGATCCTCCACATGATGCTTGGTCCTTAAGTACTCGAGAAGATCATTAATGCCCTCCAAAGGGCTTTCCCCTATCCATAAGCTTGGTATCTCCTCAACACTTTCATGATCGTAGGTTGCGACAACCAATATTACATTAATTATGGTGTCATTTCTTCATGTTCACTTGTTTAGAAGAAGGCGGACCCTGGTGCTTTCACAATTCCTTGCAGTATTTGAGTATTTTAGTTTTCCAAAGCACTGTCCGATCTTGGTGCAAGCATAAAATTAATGTAGCTTGTTGTGTATGATCAGTTGGCCTGGGGAGACCCCATACAAAAAATGATGCATATACTCATGGAGAATCGAATAATGAAGAAGCTTATCAACAATCTATAAGATGTGTTAGGAAAGGTTGATTCCTTCATCTTCCTGACAGACTTCGTGATCCTAGACTATGAAGTCACTTTAAGGGGCCCATCATACTTGGGCGACCATTCCTAGCCACGGGAAGAGCACTGGTGGACATGGAGAGGGGAGAATTGAAGTTCAGGATAAGTGATCAAGAGGTCAAAATCAATGATCTTAATACCAGGAAGAAGCTAAGCGATATCAGAGTGGTTTGTTTTTGATAGATACTATTGATAAGCCTGAGTTGTTAGTTGTTTCTCTTATCTAGGAGGTATTTACTTTTGAAACCTTAGCTAATGGGATGATTAGCTTGGATATGACTTCATTGATGATTTTGATGATATAGAGCGTCACAAACTGATTTCTCAGTTCATGATGACACCTACTACCCCCAGTAGGAGGATCAACCCTGTAGCCCAGAGTCGTAAGCAATGGGATACTATCGCAAGTACAGATACACACAATCACAATAAGCAGAAGCCCAAGGATAAAAGAGGAAATAGAGAAAAAAAGTAATATAGATATAGTCAACAAACCTCGTAAGACCTAGTATTAGTATGTATAAAGCCACCAATAGGTACAAAGTACAAGGTAAATGTATATGCAATAACAGATCCATATCTGAAGTACAAAAAAGAAAAAATGAAAGCTAGAAATATGAAGGCTAGGTTGGATGTATAAAGCTCACCTTGTATCTCTAAAAGTCCACAAAGAAAAGACACAAACAATGAAGTCAGCGGTGGGTGCTAGTACTCGGATTTACACCAGGAAGATGCAAGTACAATATGAGTACAAGTTACAAAAGCAACAAGTATCGAGTAGGTTTTGAGGGCCCACTGGATGCATAAAAAGTATAATAACAGTAAATAAAAAGAATGTAAAGAAAAAAAGTCACAAAAACAAATAGGATAAAACAGGAAGCTAGCTACATATAAAGAAGAAAGAACTCAGATAGTGTACAAGTATCACTAGCTAAATCATAGAGAAGGAACTTAGGCAGGGAGAGAACAACCTACTCTGTATCCTTGCAATAGTGCAATAATAATAACTAGAAAGTAAAACAAGACAGTTAGCAATAATGTAAATGGGGAATAAGGGGTGTAACAAAAACCTCAAGGACATGGAAGGGAGATACAACTAGTAACAATACACACAAATAGTCCCACAAGGTAAGGATGATCATAAGTAAAAACGAAACTAAAACTAACAGTATATGAAACAGTGAAGGCAGCTAGAGACCTTTCCAAGCCCCTATAAAAATTGAAGAGTACAAACAAGTCATGCGTACCCATCCAAAATTTCATACTACCGAAGAGTTCATATAGAAAACAAGTGCTATAAAATAAACACAAAAACAATGATACAATAGTTACTCCATACGTTACTCGTTCGATACCCATAGGCCCAAAATTAAGACCCATGGAAGGGCATAGCCCTATATATTCCTACTCTGGCCTATACCCCTCCTCCAGTCACTCGCACCTAGAGGCAGGGTTCATAAAGATGTGCTAACAATGTACTAATCTCTAGCATCACAAGGTATCAAGTGCCACCGTATATAAGTATCGCCATACTAGGAAGTCTAGGAAATCAATGCCACAATCTCCTAATGTCTAAGTAAGAAAATTCTCATCTTGATAAGCATGATATACTATGAAAAAGGTTGTCCACACTGCCAATGATCGATCAAACTGAAGTACCAGCAATAATAGTAAATGATAGTACCTTGTGCCAGGGTGTGAATCCTAGTCTAAAATAAGTAGAAAAGGTAGTACGGGGTGCCCGACACCTATCCAGGTCTAAAAAAGTAGAAAACTAATTATACTATTATTAATTATTAAAAAAACATATTTCTACTAAGTTTAGTCCTTTGACCCATTAATATATGAAAACTAGCTTACAAGTCCATACAGTCTTAGGAAACGGTGATAAAAAGCCCACGGTGTCAGTATATTCCCTCTAAATACTGAACCTCACTATGCTCATGTTGTATAAATGCACATCGTAACAAATACTACAACTATAATATGCCCTTCATAGGCTCGGCCTACACTAACATCTAGCAGTACACAACAACCAGTCCAAACTTGAGGAGAAAAATCCAAAATTCTATCCATAAATCAATGTTTTATACTTCTAGAGTTACTCTACGGCTATCACAAGGACAATATTAGACAAAGACATCGTTTTACACTAAACGCCATCAGAAAGAAAGAGATGAAGTTGAAGAGAATAAGTGGTCAAGGTTCATGGTATCGACCTAATAAACCTATGCTAAGGATGCTATATCCCAAACATAAGTGCAAGGATTCTACCTTTCCTCCAGCAAAAACAACATTGCAGCACACATGAATCCACTAGTCTAATGCAAAACCTCTTCGAAAGGCCTCAAAATTGAAAAAATAAGCATCTACACGTTATAAAGAAGCTAAAAATATGATTTATATCAAATTCCAAATAGAGCCTAAAATGGGCATGCGGGACCCTTTAATCTCACCAAGAAATCAACATTACTACGGAGTTCCTCGAAACACCAGGAACTCATGCTTAGAAAATAAGCACAATTTGAGTAAGAATTGGGGATGAAAATGTCCAGAATAGACAATGAATGATGTGCAAAACTTTGCATATAACATTTAAACGGAGGAATTACGTACTAAAGGGAAAACAGAAGCCTTTACAGGGTGGAATCAAGCTTAATGCACCAACTAGCCAACATTCAATAAATTAAGGGATTTAACAAGATTTCATCAAGGCCTTTAATGAAGGAGTTAACCATTTCCATGGAGGTTTCAAGGTTAAGAACACTTACTAGTAGGGTGGAGAAACCAAGAATTATCCCCCCCCTCCACTCTACTTCTAATAATTTCCCATCTTAGAGTAAGAGTTAGAGTGAGAAACTAACAAGAGTTCTGTCTTAAATTTTGAGCTTGAACACATATATATTGCAAAGTGCTAAGCCTATGCGATCATGTGACAAATGGTAGTGATCATGTGGCTGGACTTAATTGGTCATTTTGATTGCGATGGTCAAGCTTGAGATTGCATGGGGTATTGGGGATGAGGGTTGCAATTACATCCAAGGGTATCGCAATCACGTAGAGTAAGGAGGATGACCTTCGTGATCAAGTACCTCATCTTCGTGACCACGAAGAGCAACTGGGCCTGCACCATGTCCTGGTTTGAAAGGAAAACCTATCTATTTCATAATTCTACGAACACCACTCAGAATGGGTTCAAAGCCTAATATATACAAAAAAATAGTGTAAACATACCTGACATGACATGCAAGACTTAATCGGGCAGTCAAGTATCGATATAAGGTTATTTCAGTGAAATGTATACCAAGTCAACACTTAACCCAAAAATGCCTACTTAAAAAAACAGATGCATTGGTAGTCCAAACTCGGCATTACAAAGCTGATATCGCAACTTGGTTTTCAATCTGGTGCTCTGATCATCAAATGTTAACCAAGTCAAACACCCCATAGCTTGCTAAATGTTTATCTTGTCAAATGAGATAAACTCGCATTGAAAGCTCCTCAACCTGAATTAAGGGTCCACCTAGACCAAAATCCATGTTCAGATGCTAAATGAACTACTAGAATTTGATTTCGAGCTCATCTTGAAGGAATGATGACTAAACTAAATATTACCTATGCTTAGTCTCTAAAATAGGGAAAATGAGATAAATCTCAACCAAATGGCCAGGGAGCTAGACTACTGCTCCAGTAAGTCATAAATTATATGGAGCGGTTATAGGAATGCTCTAGAATGCAAGATCACACATAAAAATATATGTAAGGGTGTAAGGTTCATTACAACATCCTCTATTACTTTCATCCCTAAAAGTTAATAAAAGCAATAAAAATAAGGAAAGAAAGGTACATGAAGGCTTGAACAACTGTGGGCTCTGCATACACATCTCACTCTCAACTTTCCAGGTGGCCTTATTAATAGAACAATGTCTCTACTGAACCTTAACTACGTATATCTATTTGGATCTCAATCTCCTAACATCTTTGGATAACACAACAATCTTCGCCTCAATGAATGCTGGACTCTCATCTAACATTAGCCTCGACCTTCCAAGTGGCCTTCTCGATCGAATAGTGTCTCTATGAACCTTTATTATGGGTATCTCTTTTTATCTCAACCCCCTGACATCTTTGGTTAAAATAACAATCGGCTCCTGAATGAATGCTAGACTCTCATCCAACTGCATTAAATACCGATGGAGCACATGCGATTCATTTGGAATATAACATTGCAAAATCAGTACACAGAAGACTAATTGAATGGAAGAGAACACTGGAGGCAAGGCTAATCGATAGGAAAAATCCCCAACCCTCTCGAGAACCTCAAATAACCCAATATATCTTGCGCTAAGCTTTACCCGCCACCAAATCTCAGAACACCACGTATCGGAGATACCTGTAGAAATGCCCGATCACTAACTCCAAACCCTAAGGCATAAAGCCTAAAATATACATAGAAATTCTACCTACTCTACATGGCCCCAGGCTATCATAAATTATCTGAACCCAGTTAAGAGAATGATAAATGAAATATATACCCTGAACTCTGGCCTATAACCTATCTGTAATGACCCTTAAGGTCATTTATGATAAATAAGCAGTGTCTTTCATCCTAAAGAATTTCAGTAGTTTCCCCAAGTCATTTATGACTTACTAGGACCGATAGTTCGGATCCCTAGAAACTCGGTCGAGAATTATCTCCAATCCCCTGTTTTAGAACCTTAAATTTAGTACTCGTTGACTAATGTCAACTTTCCTGAAAAATGAGCTCGGAATTAAATTCCGACAGTTCCATTAGCTCCGGAAGGCCAAACAACGTCATGTTCGACAGTGAGTTTATGATTTATGGGCTTCGGTTGTTAATTATGTAATTTTGTGGAAATTTGTTAAGTTTAAGCCTAACCGAGGAGCTTTGGTGATATGTTGATGTTCGGAGTGTCGAAATAGAATTCGAATGCTTCCAAAAGCTCTAGAATGATGGAATTAGGCTAGGTGAGGTGTTGTTGGAATTTTTGGACTTGTCGTTGTGATTTAGAGGTGTCGTTAGAGAAATAGCCCTTTTTGTTTCGGGGGTTCATTTTGAGAAAACAACCTCGGAATTTAATTCTGTCGATTCCTTTGGATCCGGAATACAATTTCCAATATTTTTACATATTTGGTTTGTAAAATTGGTTTCCGTTTGGTCTCCGAAGTGGCTGGCACAAATGCTGAAATTTCAGCCAATAAAACAGTAAAAAAACATCAAACAGGTAGCTGTTTACTTTAAAAGAACCGATTGCAACTGATATTTCATTTCCTTAACTTCAAAGTAAATTGATTTCTCTATAATTATCTCAAACATTCAAGTTTCCTCTTCAATTTCAGCTTCAAATTCAAGATCAAATCTTCCATAACAATTGTTGGTGATAGATTTAGTTTGGTAAGATCTCCTTCTTCTCTTCCTAGTTCTTATTCTTTTTCTCTCTTTGGTTGATATCCATTTTTGGGTGATGGATTATCAAACATAAGTCATTTTTGTTGGTTTAAATCTTGCTAATAAGGTTGGATAATGATTCTATAGATTGTATCTCTTTTGTAATGGTTTGAGTAAGCTGTTGAAGTGAAAACGATATTGGGTGGAAGATTAGTCGACTAGTTTGGGTTGTTAGTCAACTAACCTGCTGTCCAGTAGCTAAAATATGAGATACTAGTCGAATAGTTGCCTAGTTAGTCGACTAAACCCCCTCTTTAGTTGACTAGTTTCCAAATTAGTCGACTAGACCTCTCTTTAGTCGACTAGCACTTACTTTTAGTCGACTAGTGTTGGTTTC
>JBDJHY010305564.1:0-13014 GCA_039654485.1 Withania somnifera | reverse complement strand
GAACTATGCATGGTGGGGCGGCCATCGCAGGGGCGAGGCCATGGGCGTAAGGGTGACCTACAACCTGCAGTAAAACACAAACTCTCTGGGAGGGGCTAAAACGAACATCCTAAGTCCAATTCTAGCAAATTAAAGTGTATTTTGGGGGAAAAAAACGCTATAGACTCAACAAAATCAATGAAATGACCAACTGATGTTTTTTAAGTGAAAAAACAACCCCCAAGTTCAAACCAACTCAAAAGAGGGATTTTCCAAACTTCCACAAATGAACCCAAAATAAGCCCAGATACCCTAGGAAGTACTAACAACTCAAATAGCCCAAAATCATCATTGTAGAGCTGATGGAATCATTGGAATTCCAATATGATTCTATGATCGCCACCCAGGCTCCAAAATGAGCTTTAGCTGAGCTAAATTCCATAAAATAGACAATGATAAAAAAAAACCCGGGACATGGACTTATGGTCAACCTAGACCACAGTTATCATTTTGGAGCTAATGGAAATTCAGAATTAGATTCTAGGAGTGTGTACTAGAATTTTACTCTCAAGTTCTACCATTTCAAAACTGAAACTCCAAAATAGGTTAACTGAGAGAACAAGCAAACGAGATGCCAAGGCACCGAGCTACCTGGCTTAGAAAGTGACATGTCTTTGGAAAACTACCAAATAGATCTAAACATAGAAAAATCAAAAAGAAAAAAAAACAAATGGGTTATTACATAGATATTCAATCTTCGGCTAACTGTTTGATCCGACTTAACATATCAGATCTGAGCAGAGTCCTTGTGCACATTAATACTAGACCTACTTTGTTTGATCAGATCTGATAGTGATAGTATGAGGATATATCTATGATTCACATTAAGGAGATGGTTCTAAGAGGCGATTACAGCGATGCATCCCTAGATTCTGATGGTTTTATGGATGGGTAGTCATGTTTGTATTCCTAGGTTAAATGAATTAATTCAGACTATTCTTCATGAGGCCCATTGTACCAGACATTCCATATATTCGGGAATCACAAAAAGATATAGATATTTGAGAATGCATTACTTGTGGCGTCATTAGAGATTAGATATTTCCAGGTTTGTTTCCCGATGCTTAAAATGCCAGTAGGTAAAGTTAGAGAATCATAGACTAAGTGGTGAGTTGGAGCGACTCCCTATCCTTGAGTGGAAATGGGAGAGGATCACCATGGACTTTGTTTCAGTACTCCCTCATACTTCCAGGGATTATGATTATATATGGATCATCATGGTCAATTGACCAAATATGCACACTTTTTATCAACTTCATCTTCTTGGGTTGCTGAGAGGCTTACGACCATTTACGTTATAGTGGTTCTCCTTTTGTATGGGGTGATATTTTCAATTATATTAGATCGAGTTACGTAGTTTACCTCACAATTTTGCGTGAGATGGGTACTGAGGTAGCTCTAAGAATGACTTTCCACCCACAGATAGACGGCCTGAGCGAACTACCAGGTACTCCAGGATATATTGTGGGCTTTTGTCTTTTATTTTAGAGGTATCTGGGATCAGTATTTTGCTCTAACAAAGTTCTCTTATAGTAATAGTTACTATTCCAGTATTTAGATTGCACCATTTAAGGCCTTATATAGTAGGCCTTGCAGATCGCTTATAGGTTTGTACAGTAGCATTGAGATTTTACCTCAGAATTCTTACCTAATTTAGGATGAAATATAGAGAGTTAGGTTCATTCAGAATATTTGCGGATAGCACAAAGTCATCAAAAGATTTATGCAGATCTTATGCTTCGACTATGGAGTTTACTATCAAGGACATTGTGTTTTTTTGGGTATCGGACATGAAGGGCATTGAAGTTTTATTAGAGGGGAAAGATGAACCCTAGGTTAATTGGATCATATGAGATCATAGAGTAAATCAGTTAAGTTTCTTACAGGTTAGCCTTGCCTCAAGAGTTAGTCATTGTCCACCCAATGTTTCATATGCCTAAGCTTCGTTGGTACCTATCTAATCCTTTCCATGTATTTTATTCTGATTCACTTCAGCTAGACGGACAGTTGACTTATGATGAGAAAACTAAATCCATTATTAGCAGAGATGTGAGACGGATCAGGTCCAGAGAATTCCAATTGTGAGAATTTTTTAGACTCATCACCTAGTCAAGAAAGATACGTCTGAGACGGAGTAGGATATGCGAGCCCAGTACCCGCACTTGTTCCATTCTTCAGATATTTCTCTATTTCTTTAACTTTCACAGAAAAAGTTCTTGTAGTGTGGGATGTTGTACAACCCTCAAAATCATTCTCTTGTTTTCATGACTTTCTAGTACATAGAGCATCCTTCTAACCACCCTAAGTCATTTATGTCATGCTGAGATTAATAGGTTGGGTCCTTGGTGGTTATTATGGTGTAATTCCCTTGAAATTATGCATTTTTGGGGCATACTTAGTTCATATGATCTCAAATGTCGTTTTCCTAACTTTTTTGGAGTCCGTAATATTTTTTACATAAAGGTTTAATATGTGGGTCGACAAAGTCGAATCCAGATTTCATTCTATATTTGGATAAACGTGTTTTGAATATTTAGCACTGGCCTTGACCACAATTGTGCCAGGGGGAGCGCAATCGCCCCAACTCCTTGATTTTTATCTTTTGCAAGATTGAGCTAGAGAGTTGTGATTATAGTGCTTCCTAGGGATTGCCTTCAGCATTGTCGCACTAAGGGGGGGTCAAGATCGTGCCACCATCTGCCAATGCACATAAAAATAGTCCTGGATTCTTTTTTCTGATTTCTTATCAGTTCCAAGAAAGAATATCCCTCCCCCATTGTTATATTTGTTCCTGTGAAGTGTTATATTGTATTTTTAATCCGTAGAAATATGTTTCCATGGTTCTATGCCTAATTCTACTAGGTAAATTTGTGTTTTTATTTTTTATAGTGTTTTCTATCAAATATAAACTTCCAATGCTATATATTTTGATTCAATAATAAAAATTAGCTCTGTTTTATATCGTTCCATATACAAGTTATGCTCTATATGTGGGTATAAATATTTTCAATTTATGAGTTGTTAGGGTTTCAGGACCCAAATTTATCCATGATTTTAACCCTGCTACTTATATAGCAATATGGGTCTTGTTTTACTCGTATTGACACACTAGTTATGTTTAGGTTTAATCTTTCATAATTATGAGCTTTGTACATGACTTGTACATTTGTGGAAAGCTTCTCGAGAATATCACCGGAGTCCAAGTAAGTTATGGTCTACTTTCTTCAGATTGGATATTCGTATAATATTTGTATGGTAAAGTTCCATCTCAGGGATGAGATGATTATTCAGGACCCTATATGATTATTTATCCTACATATGGCCTATTTAGATAGATTGTAGCTTAAATACTTACCTTGGGGATGTATTGTCCTACCCCCGTGTCTCACGCCGACTCTGGACTGTAGTGTTTTTGGGGAAGAGTAACACCTTTGATTCGTATTTTTATACGTGGACTCTGGACTGTACCAAGGTTAGGGAGGGGATTAAACTAGTTGTTAGTGCTTAATAGCTATTCCTCGATGTAGGATGATGGCTTTAGAGCCAATCTATAAAAGCCAACTATTTATGTTCTATCTGACATGTTGTGTATGTGATTAGGGAATGAGTGGACTTTGGGCCATAATTTAGTGGGGTACAAGTATGGTGGACACTCCTTTGTCTTATACGCGGTGACCTCGTACTTGGCCAGTCATAGCTATGCTGATAGTGACTTCCTTTTGGGATGGTATTATACCTAGCTACAAACTTCTATGTTGGGAAGTTAGCAACCCGGTGTAGTGTTATTTTTGCCTTCATCCAGTATGAGCCTGGGGATAGAGGGTTTTTGTCTATCTTATAATAGATTCGTAATTCTTCCATATACCTATATACTTGGGATAGTGGGCATTTGAGAAACCTCTAGTATAGTTTGCTGGGGTTCGAGATCATGGTAGGGCTAGGAGAGACTATGTTTCATTCCAGATCTTGGAATGAATTCGATGGTTTGGAAAATGGGTTAATGGGAAGTAGGTCCCATGTACTTATATTATTGGGGTCTGTACTTATGAGCGATAGGACGCTATTTTACCCCACCATTTGAGATAATCCACTTGCAAGTTCCAGGATTTGGGATACTACATGTGTGACGACAATGGGAATTTTTCTATGATGTGATTCTTAGGCCCCACCGAGATACGATATATGGATTTAGCCCTGGTGTTGGCACTTTTGCCTTAATGACTATACTACTGGTAGGTTGGTTAAGAGTTTTTCATGTGGGTTTAAGTCCCTCCACGGACCCTACTGATTCAGGATGTTATTTTTGAACCATGATGCGTAGACCAGGGGAGGGATATACGGGGGAGTAGAGGTATATGGTTTGATTCGTCTGTGGGTACTTCTTATTTGGGATTATCCTAAAGAAGGAGCATGTCAACTTCTAGTTTTAGTGTATATGGTTCGAGTTTTTTGTGGGTCCTTATCTATTCGAGAGTATCCCAGAGAGGGAGCATTCTGGGACTCCTATAAATGGTATGCAGTTCTAGTCCTCCACGAGTTCTTCTTGAATATAGACCATCTCAAAGAGGGAACAAACTGGTATTTATCTGTGCTTCCTCTATATCCCTTTTGACTTGGGACCATCCCAGAGAGGGAACATATCAAATATCCATTTTTTGGTACGGTTGACTACTTCCTTTACCGCCATTATTTTTATATTGGTAGCTACATCATCGATGTTAGCTATATTGTAGAAGATCTTATTTACATTGGTTATATTGGGACTACAGGTACATATTATACGTGGCCACGGTTAGCTTATGACCCGAGTTTTTGTTAGCGTGACCTACCCTCTTAGTAGATCCTCTTCACTGTTAGCCGATACCATATACATTGATGACTATTACCGTGTATTTGCACTTAATAGCTGCTACTGTAGTTTTCTTTCAAGGTGGTCCATTTTGCACCGCTACTCTATTTACTTTGATTTATCCTTACCTTATTTATCCTTACTGATGCCCGGTCGGCCTATCATGCCTACTAGGTAACTATTGTTTTGGTGCTCATTCTACACTTCTACATCTTTTCCTAATGTAGGTACTAGTATAAGTTTTTTAGAAGGATATGATCGAGAATAGTAGCTGGTATTTTTTGGAGATTCATTAAGCAGTTGGCGTCCTTGCTAGCTAGTTTTCCTTTCAGAGTTAGAGCTATTCAAGTTCCTTTCAGAGTTAGAACTATCCTAGTTGGGTCTTGGATAGCCATTTTTTTTTCTCTGTATTCATGTATATGGATGCTCTACATCCATGGCACCAGGTTCTCGCAGTTGTTTTATGCTTGTTTTTATATTTCCAAATTTCTTTTCTGCTTTGCTTCTTTCATTTATCTACTTCTCCTCCTTCCTTAGGATTTTGGGTTCTTGTTACTAGCCTAATGCTATTCGCTCTGGGATAGGATTAGTCTTGTCTACAGAAGAAAATGTAGATGCCATTACAACTCGATTTTCAGGTCGTGACATAAGTAATCCACAAAATGGGCATAACAAAAGAAATTTTATAACACATAACTCCATGTCCAAAACCTCTACTAGTTTAGGGATAATCATTTGGACAAATACCCATACAACTCTCAACATAAGCTAAGATAAATAAAAGACATGATGGATAGAAAAACTTTGGACTCGACCTATGAGGACACACCAAGATGTTCTGAGAGTGTATACTCTATTGACCCTAAGGCTAGACTTGATAACCTAAATCTACATGACATGATAAGATGCATCTCGGTACAGGAGTTTATGCATAAAACATGATAAATAACATAAAGCTATAAAATCAAACCTTTTTAGTGACCCAAGTATTGAAATAAGCTAATAAGTGTAAACCTTATATTAAGTTTAAGAATTTAAAAACGAATAATAGATTACTGGGTCAACACATCTATTTTTCAGTGTTATAAATATTTGTCATGCAGTGGGAGTTTCTTATAACCAATTCAAATATGCTATGAGATATGTAGAGTCTGGTATATTAAACCCACACCAAAAAGGTCAAATGTATTATTACTCACACTGGAAGAGAGTTTTCTCTAACCTTCCATCTAGAATTAAGCTTGTAATTTCAAAGCTAAGGATCCTAGACTAGTTATATCGTAGAAGACATATGCTTGAAATAGAGTGTGGGACTGACTTCATCCTCACAAATGGGATTAGCTAATCCTTTCGGTACTAAATAATTATCCCAAATTATGCAAGTGCTCATATTCTTAAAGAGGTTCTTGAAAGGGGCATATCTAGATGCCTGGAGATCCTTAATTTTCTTGTCCTTTTATCATGCGTGGGTTTTGTAATTCATATGGTAGGTAATAAGCAAATCATAAAAGTTACAACATTTTTTCTAAGGATATTCTTTGAATAAAATCTTAAACCCATGTAAATCATATAAAATCATGCTAATAATTATAAAATAGATAAATTTTACATAATTCAAAGTAAGGCAAACAATTTACACCAATTTATAAATTTGGTCTTCAAACCATAGGATGAAAAAAGTCTTAGCTTCATTAAACAAGAGATTTTGGGCATGAGAGTAAAAATAAGTCTTATTGAATACCCTCATTCTTGAATTGAAGTGAAAACTCATATGGAATCTTGAAGAATTTGAAAATTCTAACTCTTGGTGTATGTATGCTTGAGAGGAACTTGAATGATGATTTCTTGATAAGTGTGAATTAGGATAGAAAACATAAGATTTAGCATGTATACTAGAGGTAAGTGTGACTAAATCAGCTAATTAATGGGTAACGGGTGACAGGAAAGGTCTTAAATACCCCTAAGTTAGAAATAAAATAATTATTAAAAATATTCAAAAAACACCACAAGTCACATCATTAGTCTTGATGTGGCAGACCATGACTCATAAATTGAGTCGTGGTCTTGGACTTAGTTATTAGAAATTCAGCGGACAGACCACAATTGAATTCACGAGTCGTGGTCCCTCACTTCATTACTTGTGAAGTGGTTTCATGGACTTAGAGTTGGCTGCTGGAAAGGTAACAGGGAACCACAAGTTCATACCACGACTTATGGTCTTACATTCTATAAGTCATGGATTTGAATGAATTCCTACCCTATTTCTATGGTTTTTCATCACAACTCGTGGACCCTAATTCTATGAGTTATGATTCGGCTCATAGAAACTATCAAAAACTTAAAAACCTGAGGTGCAACAGTACGGGGCATTCCATGACTCGTGAGGCTTCATTCTATGAGTCGTGGTCCTGAACTGGGAACAATTCTTGTTTTGGTTTTGGTTCTAAGATGGTATTTGAGTTTTTAGGATAATACAAGCATAGTGTATTACAATATCTCCCCCTTGGTTCTTGTCTTTGAATGAAGGCGGGAGTTATGCTAGAAGCTAAAATGATTAGAATGGGTAGCGATTTTGATAAAACACAGGAAATAAGAGAAACCTAAGCATCAACTTGAGTGAAATAATGATAATAAACATGATATGACTGGGCTTGAAATGAGAACATAAATAGAAAGCACTGACAACTGACTCATAGAATGAAAATAAAGGAAAAACTAGAAATTCAGGAATAGTTACCTCATACTGGCTCAAACTTAGAAGGAAAAATATGAGGATATTTTTTCATAATACCAATCTATGCTTCCATGTAGAACCCTCAACTGCTTGATTTCTCTATAAAACCTTACCTATAGCCACTTCTTTATTCTGGAGTCTCTAAACCAGTACCTCTTCAAAAGCTAGACTATCTTTCACAATAATTCTCTTAACATGAACTATCAAAGAAGGATCACTTAATAATTTCCTTAATAGAGAGACATGGAACATGGGAAGGACTGTTTGCAACTCAACCAAAAGTTCAAACTTATTGTCCACCTGGCCCACTCTCCTTATAATCTAATACGACACTATATATCTCACAATGAGTTTGCCTATATTCCCAAAACACATCACACCCTTCATGGGTGTCAGCATTACGAAAACTATCATCAACATCAAATTCTAACTCTCTCCTCCTATTGTTAGCATAGGACTATTGTTGACTTTAGGTTGTCTTTAATCTTTTCCAAATTATAATGTACTTTTGGGGCCATTACAGTGTCCTTATATGGTTTTGACATCTAAAGTATCCTATTACTTTTTGGGACCAGTATCTTGGTTACTTGGTAGTTATATAGCTCGATATCTCAGTTTTCTTATTTTAGAGTTCTAACTTTAGAATAATAGAACTTGAGAGTGAATTCTTATCAAACACGCCTGGAATCAACATCTAATAGTTCTGAAATATGGAATTTGGTCTATTAGGTCTGTTGGTTCATATCTTGGATTTTTTTTTTCTTTTTTTGAGATGGTTTTGGGATTTCCAATTCATTTGGAGTTAAAAAGTTGGCGTAAGTTAGTTCCTGGTGATAGGACGACCAGATAAAAAATTGGACATTTTCATCAACTTCAGAATTTCAAATTGGGATGGTAGGTTTATTATACGCTTCCTGGAGTCACCATCTTTATTTTGGAGCACCGGTTGGCTTTTAACTTTTCTTGGTTCTTTTAATCCATCCTACTCCGCCTCTATCCTACCCTAGAAAAACTCGTATGGATATTTTTCTAATTTTGTTGAGAATGAAATATCATTTCCATGTAATTTGCATACCTGGTTTTTAAAAATTAGACTCTTTTTCAAATTTTCATCCCTTTCGAAGCAATATTGAATTGCTTTCAAAATTCTAACTCTCTCATTCTCTATTAACCTATCTTTACATAAACATTACGGGACCATTTCTCCTTCTTCTTTTATTAAATTGAGCCCTATCTTATATCACGTGTTCCTTGAGCTGTGCTCTATGTTTTGTTGAATTTTATTTCATTTTTTAGGCTATAGGACCACGACCCATTTATAGACCATTCTAACATAGCTATTTACATAGAAATATGGGTATGATTTTACTCATTTTGATGTCCTAGTTATTGTTCTTATAACTTCATATGGTTCCAGGCTTCTTAATGGATATTCAACATTTTGGCATATATTTTGAGATCTTTATCAACAACCAAGTAGGATACGATTTCCTTCCATCTATATTGAGAATGTATGTGATATTTGTGATAAGTCATATATGGATGGGTTTTATGTTTGGTACCCCACTGTCCATAGCTTCTATCTTATTTTCATCACTTTACTTCTTAACTTTTTTATTGTTTAGTTACCACCTTGAGGGAAGGTTGTGGTCTTAATTAAAATTAGGTTGCTTTCTCCTACTCCTTTTGGTCTCTCTTAGTTGTCTTGGGTTATAATTTTAGATTGGGTGGATTATTTGTACCCCCATTTGTTATGCACTGACCATAATGGTATCTATCAGGTAGCCTTTCTTCTAGGTCTAGTTCTTTGCTGATTCTCATCTCTTGTTGGTTATTTCTATTGACGTTTTGACTAGTTCTTGATCCTATATGATTAACCTATCCCTATTTAGGTCCATGAGCGAGTTTTTATTGACTCTTAGCTATATTGGCCCGTGTTCATCCCCCATGTGGGTGTGGTCCTTGACCCAATTTTAGTGTCCTCTAGGCAGTGTTAGCACCCTTTTTATGATCACTCAAGGCTCTGGACTGTAGTTTGGCTAGGAAGGGATTAAACTAGTTATTAGAGTTTAACAGGTAACCCCTGGATTCTAGTTGATTGGCATAGGCCGATCTAGTTTTTTGATTTGTTCAATTTTGTGAGTATGTATTGGAATTTTTTAAATGTAACTTAGTTTCATTAGTATAATAATTGGGATGACTTGTTATATTAAATTTATACCATCCACAACTACTTGCAAGTATAGAACTATTCTCTCACACTATCCAACCCTATTTTGTTAAGCTATCACTATGTTTTCTGAAAAATGCCTATGCAGCAGCAATTTGAGTTTTCTACTGGGTTATTTAGAGAAGGCCTCATGACAGGACTTGATTTTACTAAGACATTATATATAGGATGAGGCGGAGTTTTAGCATACTTTCCCTAATAACTATGCCCTAAGATGGCTTTTACAAGGTTTTTTCACGTGAGTTCGAGTACCTTCACAGTCCATTCCTTCTTGGGTCACTATACATGTGTCACTGTGTAGTGTAGGGGAGGGGTATATAGGAGGAGTAGTGGTATATGAAAGCTTCTCCCATATTTACCTTTTGTTTTCGAAATATCCCAAAGAGGGTGTGTGCTTATTCACTTATTTATTTTACTCAGCATCCCTTTTATAACATTCTTCACTCTTGGTTGTAACTTTTAGGCTTACTGAGGAAGTTGTGTGGGTTCCTTTGACGTATTATTGTACTTATTGATGGGGTGAGGTTCCAAGTAGGGTGTTGTATGTCATCTCTTATTTTACCTTACTATTTCTTTACTTTATTTATTGGTAGTGTAGATTATTTACTTTCCTTAGTTCCTATTATACTTCTTTCAGCTTGGTAATTAATAGTTATCGCTCTGGAGCTCGAATTACATGTCTCATTGTCATTAGTTTAGTTTTCTCTTTAGATGTTAGCTTGTAGACTTTTATCTTAGCTTTGCATGTTGTGTGTTTTTCACCTCGTGACTAGTTCACCTACCTTCCTAGCTTTGTTTGTTATTTTATTCTAGATATTTGTGATTAGACTACCTTATCTTGTAATATAATCTAATATTCTCTATCCTTATCATTAGTTAGAAGATAGCCCAGGTGTGTTCTTTTCTCGGTAGACCTTGCTTTTTAGCTTGTGCTCATTAGTTTTTATGTTTTTGTCGCCTATTGCTCAATACTTTTACCTTTTACCTTTACTTTATCATATCTAAATTTTTGTTCATATTTCAATGTTTATTAGTTGTATCTCATGCATGCTTGGTCAGCCTATGATTCCTACTATGTACCTATGGTCTTTGTACTCATGCTACACTCTTATATATTTTCACGATGTAGGCATAAGGTGGGTTACTGAGGACGTCTTCATGCAGTGCTTCCATTTGGGAGTGCTTGGAGACAATGATGATCTCATAGCATTCAAGCTTCCTCTCTCCTTTAGTTATACCCCTATCTTGATTGCCTTTTAGAGATAGCTTGTATTTTGTATTTGTATAATGTTGGACTATTTTGTTGTATATTTAGATGAATCCATTAATACTGATACCAGGTTTTGGGTATTGGTTTTGTTCTATCTCTTGTTCTCTTCATCCCTTTTCTTCTCTCTTTTTTCCTTTTGTTTGTTGTACTAGGTTATAGCCTTCTATTTGCCACTCTGATCTGGGGAACATGCTTGTCTACCAGTGGGATTGGGTAGATGCTATCGTGACCCAAATTTGAGGTTATGACAAAGTGGTTTCAAATCTTAGGTTCACTGGTGTTGTTGGTATAGAAGTAGGTGTCTAGTAAAGTCCAACGATCGGTATGTAGAGGTCTATATCCTATCTTCAGGAGGCTATAGGAGACTCTTAAGAAAAGACCCTTACTTTTTGGATCCTTTTATATGTTCTATTGTTATCAGATTCCATAAGATCCCACTTGGCTTCACTCTTTCCAGATGACTAGGAGAGGCCCTCGGTAGGAACCAACGAGGTTACCGCATTCATTGCTAGAGTTTTGAAGTTAGGGTCAGGCACTAGGAGACCATATCATAAGCCGAAGAGTTTTGGAGTCTCACAGGATTCAGCGGGAGCCACTATCACACCAGTTCTATGGAGCTCCTAGGTTCAAAGAGATGTACTAGCGTGTGCTTTGAGGGGAGCATCAGATGGGGATACGTTTCTTGGATTTCAATAAGGATCATTAACTATCCAGAACTATGTGGAAGTGTTTAACAAGGTGGTTAGATGTACCCTTGTGCTTTATTTCTAGATATATGGAAGGGTGTTGGATTTCTTTAAAGGATTAGTTTTGTTGCTCTGTGTGGCGAATAAGAACTTGGTAGAAGAAGGGCACACCTTCGGGCTTGATTTTTACACAGTTGATGGCTTTGGAAAAGGCCTTTCCCGAGGCCTATGGGTTAGTGGCTAGGAAGTCCACCAACCGGTAAGGGTTGGTGGTGTTTTCCATGAAGGAAATAAGAGCAAGAATATGACGGTTTGCTTCATGTGTGATGAGTTTGGGAATGAGGTCGTACACTGTCCCCTTCCCAGGGCCCTTTTGTCACATCAGCTTTTGTTGAGTAACTAGGGTCCAGGTTAGGTTCATATGGTTTTGCCTCTAAGTTCTCAGGTTGTTTCAGTGGTACTTGATCTATGGGTTGATGGCATAATAGATAGAGACCCCAGAAGCAACAGTGACACAACAGGGTCAGTTTGGTTAGTTATTGAGGCTTTTTTTCAGCCGACCGACAGAGGATAGACTAGTCAGAGTAGTGAGCCCTCTAGGGGTGCATCTTCAAAGTCCATATGGCTATGCTAGCTAGGGTGTTTCATCTAGAAGTTCTAGTCAGGGCATGTCCCCTTAGGGTTATTTTGAGTGTAAGGTTGTCGGATATTATCCTAGAGATTTCCATTGGTATAGGGCCACTCAGTCAGCAGTGGTTATAGCCTTACCTAAGAAGTTAGTTGGAGTAAGCGGTAGCTTTAGTAGTTTGTGCTCTACTAGCATAGGGGTTAGTTCTTTGGCTGGGGATTGCCTCGGTTGTAGATGTCTTAGTCAGATGGGTTGGTATGTTCTCCTACTATTTTCTCATTCTCCATCTAATGATAAGGTGCAGGGTGTCCTAAGTAAGTTATTTTTGGAATTTAGCATTAATTTTGATGCTTTCCCCTTCTTAGCTTTTGTGTGTGATAAGTGGTAAAATTACTACTTTCAAATTTCTTGTTTGAACTACTTTGTAGTGTCTTATCACTATGTGATCTCATTTACTGTTGAAAATTAATGATTTTCAGGTATGGTGTGACAAAGAGGCACTACGGAAGGAAAACTCTAAGAATTGGAAGAAAAAAAGAGCAAAAGAGACTAAATGGGTAGTATACTGCCAGGGTCTC
>JBDJHY010305353.1:689-19337 GCA_039654485.1 Withania somnifera | reverse complement strand
AAAAAACAATCAAGCTAAAAAACAAATACAAGGCTATCAAAAAATATAGTACCCTCATGCTACAAGAAGCAGCAAACCTCCCCAAAACTCTTGGAGCCGAAACTACACATAAGGTGCAATAACTATGAAGCACAAACGACAGATAAGGTCCTCCTCCTGCTCCACCTCACTGAACTTGCACTCCAACTACTCCGTTTTAATTACCCTCACTTCCATTTATAATAAATACTTAATGTTTTGTATTCTAGAGAATTTTAATAGTTTCCCAAGTCCTTTATGACTTGTTGGGACCGATAGTTCGATTTCCTGGAGGCTCAATTGGGAAATATCTCAAATTACCTATTTTAGAGCCTAAAACTAAGTACTTATTGACCAAAGTCAACTTTCCTTCAAGGCGAGCTAGGAACCATTAGCTTTGGAATTCCAAACAAAGTCAAAATTGACCTCAACTTCATGTTTCAGAGTTTTCATTTGCAATTTTTGTGCATTTGTGGATTTTAGTTGAGCTTAAGGCCTAATTTACATCTTGGGTGGTGTTCTAGTATTCGTGGTATCGAATTAGAATTTTGATGCTTCCAACAGCTCTAGGATGGTAAATTTTGGCTAGTTTGACCCTTGGTACACTTTCAAAGGTGTTCGTACTTGATTTGAGATGTTATGTGTAATGTTGGAAATTTTCTTATTTTGGATAAGCCTTGGTTGGGGTCATTTTTTCTCAAACGGCCTCCGATGTCAATTTCGTCAATTTCATTAAGTCTATAATGTGGTTTTCACATTAAATACATATTTGATTTGTCAAATTTGGACTCTATTTTATTTTCGAACCCCCAGTTGAAATTCTTGATTTTTGTTGTTTTCCTGATACAAGCACAAACAATTTTATAATCAAAGTACCAATTTATCGGTGATTGATAAATCGGATACTTTATTGATAAATCAGTCATTGTACCAATAAATTCGTACTTGTACTGTATTTTCCAATCACCCGAGGATGCCAATTTATTGGTATGTAGTCCAATAAATCGATATCTATTATAGTTTTCAGTTACTAGGGAATGCTGATTTATTGGCAAAAGTGGACAATAAATCGATACCTGAGCCTTATTTCTTTAGTTTCAAACCCATTTTGAGTTATTATTTCATCAATGTTTCCCAAATTTTCTCTCAAATTTTTGTACGATTTGTCTTGGAAACTTCCCCAAAACTCAATAGAAAAGCTCCTTGAAGATCTTATACATCATCCTCACCTTCCATAAGTAATTTCATCTGTTAAATTTGATGTTAAGTAGAGTTTTCCTCAATTAATTCCCTAGTTATGATTTTTCGATTCTTTAAATTATATCCTAAGTTATATGGTGAATTCTTGCTCTTTAGAGTTATCATACACCATAGTAACGTTTCCTTTTCTAAATTCAAAGAAAATTTATAAAGGTCATATATTTACTCCTTTTATACTCAATCTTTTCAGAGCTGTTCAAGGGTCTTTCCTTACTCAAATTGTGATCAAGTTTTGAGCAGGGGTTCCTAGTAATGTTCGGAATCCTGCGGTGATGTTAATTTTTAGTTCCAACAAGCAGTCGCCACAGGCCCATTTTAGGCTCAATTTTATACCCAGTACGGAACTTAGCATAATTTATACTGATTGACTCAAATTAACATGTGGAATACTATTTCACAAGTTTCACAAAATTTAGAGATCATTTGATATCAGTCGGAGTAATATGTGTAAGCATGCAAGACTTTATCATGGAACGACATGTGGTCTCCATGGGGCAATCTTTGGGTTTAGAATTTTAATAATTATACTAAATAGCATTTTTGGGTTTGGTAGATAGGTGGTTATAATAACCATGTACTGTGGTTTTGTTTGTTTCCTTACTTGGTACATATTTAGACATCTGAAATTATATGGTGCCTGTGACTTAGGATTTGCACGTTGATACTTGTTCGATCATAGGTGGTTGTTATTGCATGTATAATTACTGATTAATATGTTGTGAAAGAATTACACGAGAGGTTAGGCCTTTGGCTTCGATGAGATTGCATTGGGGATGGGCCAGTATCACCACACGATTATTGAGCTGAGATGGCTAGAGACTGATGTTAGTAATAATGACGGATAATGATATAAACTAATAAATTGGATTATTATAATAATAATAAAGTAATAATCTTTCAAATGTTTTTGACTTGGCATTGTATTGAGCACCCGATAATATTAGTTTTACTTGTCCTGTTATGTGATTAGCTAGCAGTATTTTTCTGTGTGGCATTGATTCATATTGAACTGCTAGTTCCGTGATATGACTTATTTGCTCTCATGACTACTTTCTTTGTTATTCTATTATTTACTGCAGTTAGTTTTATTATGTGCTCAGTAGGCCTCGAAACCTACTGAGTACAGGTTGCTTCAGCGGCTTGTACTCATACTACACTTGCACTTATACAGATCCGAGTACAGATCCTTGATCATGATTTAGCTCGTTGATCATTCGTTTCTCCTCAGATCAGAGTTTTAGGGTGAGCTTGGCGTGCAGCTTGATCCTTTTTTTTTCTTCAGCTTCATATTTTGATTATCTGCATTATATTTCAGACCTTTGGATATTGTATATTTTCCATCCTTATTAATGTTGATATAGAGGTTCATTTGACATTGACATCGGGTTTTGGGTGTATTCCGCAAGTCTTTATTATCTTTACTATTTCTTTTCATATTCTTCTACATTAATTGTAGTAGTCCTCCGCTTTGGCTATGGACTACGGGGTTTGGTTCTCCTACAGGTGGTATAGTAGGTGCCCTCATGATCTGAGAAATCGGGTCATGACAGCTGATATAGTCAATGTATTGGTAATTGGAGTTTTTTCACCTGGAGCCATAAGCCAAAAGAAGAAGCGACTGACCTACGATTGTTGGTTTTATTTTTGGTATGAGTCATTCTTATATAAACAAGGTGTAGATTAGCTCATAAGGAGGTGTGTCCCAGAGTGTGAGATGTATGAGATTCTTACCAAATGCCATGCTTCTCTTTATTGTGGGCATCATGGAGGGGAACACACTGCACACAAAGTGCTGCACATAGGTTTTTTCTGGCCATCACTATTGAAGGATGCTAATGATTTTGTAAAGACGTGCAACCAATAACAAAGGATGGGGTCCATCTACAAACGTCACAAGATTCTATTGAATAACATCTTTGAAATTGAGATCTTTGATGTTTAGGGTATTAAATTTATGGGGCCCTTTCCTCTATCACACAGGAAATGTATACGTATCAAAATGGGTGGAATTAGCTGCACTACCTACAAATGACATGAGAGTGGTAATCAAGTTCATGAAAATATAGTTCTTCACAGTGTTTGGCACTCCACGGGATATTATTAGTGATGGTGGATCGCACTTCAGGAATGCATGTTCTAAGGGATTATTAAGAAAGTATTTGGACTATCACCCCCAAAACTAGTGGGAATTGGAGATATCGAATAGGGAAATCAAAAAGATCCACCAAAAGATAGTAAATACGTACAGGAAGGATTAGGTTGAGAAGCTCAACAATTCCCTATGGGCATATAGAACTAAATATAAAACACCTATCGTTACCTCACTTTATTGATTGGTCTTTCAAAAATCCTATCACCTGCCAGTCGAATTGGAGCATCATAAATATTTGGCTATCAAGAGGTTATACTTTGACTCCAAGGTAGCTAACAAGGAGAGGATGTCACAGCTACTCAATCTTGAAGAGTTCAAGCTTAATGCATATAAAAATTCCAAAATCTATAAGGAGAAAACTAAAATATGGAATGATAAGAGATTGGGCGAATGATCCTTCGAGCCGGGACAACAAGCGTTGTTTCTCAATTCACGATTGCAGTTGTTCCTAGGAAAATTACACTCCAAGTGGATGGGGATATTTAAAGTTGTTGTGGTTACAAAGCATGGAGCGGTTGAGCCTCAAGACTACAAGTCCAACAAAATATTTTTTGTTACTGGCCAGCGGGTAAAGCATTATTAACTCAATATTGATCAAGGGGCGATATACATCGATATGGTGGATGTATGTGATTACATGGGTCATTCCATAATATTAAGTAAGGTGCTACGTGGGAGGAAAACCATGATTTGTAACTATTTTTACTTTTTTATGTTTTTTAGTCATTTTTTTATGTTTGTTAGGTACATGAAGATATGGAAGCCTAAAGGTATATTTAGGATGGAATTTCTCTTAATAAAACAAAGTATGGATCGATCACAATGGAAATAATATTGTGATGCACATAGTGTTTATCTAATGGAATGCTTGAGTTCCATCATGATAGGAATCACGATATGATGCTTATCATGTTGAGACAATGGATAGCTGGGAGTCCCACTACGATGGGCATCATGACATGATGCTTATCCTGGTGAGAATCTAGATAGTTGGGAGTCCCATTATGATAGGCATCATGACATAATGGTTATTGTGGTGAGACTCTTGATAGTTAGAATTAAATCATTATTAGCATCACGATGAGATACTTATCATGGTGAGACTCTGGTTACCAAGGAATCCATCATGATAGACATCACGACGTGATACTTATCATGATGAGACTTTGGAATGTGGGTTGGCCATCACAATAGGCATCATGACATGATGCATATCGTGATAAGACACTGTTTAACATAATACTCCATCGTGATATGTATCACGTCATGATGGAATGTTTTTGGGTCAAAAAATACATTAATACTCTGGATTTACCCGACCCAGTGGGACTCTTTAAATAACCCTAACCCTCATTCTTTCCCCCATTATAAAAATGGTTGCACTACTTTCTTTTCCCTAAAAAACAAAATATTCTAGTCTTTCCTTCTTCCTCCCTTTTCTAATTCCATTATTGTCAAGGTCAACAACTATAAGGTATGCTCTTCTCTCTTCTATTTTATCTCTAGTGGTTTTTCATTGTGGAGCATAAGAGTATCAAGTATTCTTGACCATGGTTGTGTATTTAATTTGGATAATAATAACTTGTTCTAGTTGTGTTATACTTGTTGGTAAAAACAAATCTTGTTTATGTATTGTGCTGCTTGGGTTTGAGTTGATCGTATGGTGGGGTTGACGGTGTATGAAACTCGTTGATCTTGGGGAGTTATCATGAATGAATGAATTATTGTGGATTACATTAAACTACTCATGAGTGTCGACATCTAATGTGCACACAGTTTGGGTTATTTAGTTGCTTTAAGGTTTTTAGTGTATTTTTATTCCTTTGTCATATGCTGCCTATAACTTGCTCATTGTCAAAATTAAATTGGATTGCGTAATGAGGATTGGTACATTGCAACTTTATAGAGCATATTAAAAATACAAGTCTGAGTACCTTAGAGATTATATGACTAATACAAATTGTATTTAAGCTGCGCTTTAAGTCGTGTTGATATGTTTATGGGTTAAGTGTGGGGTGGTTTCCACAATCCCAGCATTGTATGTCATAAAACATATGTGTTACTACTGAAGGTGCGAGGGTAATTGGTGGTGATAAAATCACTTAATTGGAGGTTTTATCTAGGTCCATAAGATGATGTGCACATACTTACACATTCGGTCTTGAATTGTAACCATTAGGGGAAGTCTAATATGCTCTTTATATGTTGTTTGTTGATTGTCAAGTGTGTGATGTTGTCAAGCCTAAGTGTGGGGTGGTGCCCCTACCCATTTTTTTTTTCTATGTGTTCCTACAACTATACTAATACATGTCTTTATTCAAAGGAATATGCCTCCCAAATCCACCAAACCAATCCATCCTAAGAAAGTCGCCATGGTTGGATCTAGTTCTTCTAGGGAAAGCTTCAAACAAGCCCATACTTCTTCTACTGAGGAGCCACCTCTAATGGCCCCTCCTAAGGTGAAACATTGTAGGTTTTAAATTACTGTGTAGTAGATTCAGTAAAGACATGGTACCATCAAAATTCTATATCTGGTACCTCCTTGTTGAACGAATTGACAGGACCAGTTTAGCTATAGATTTGCTTTTGATTTTCACTAGGGTTTATCATACCAGCTTAGATATCTTTTCTAGGACCAGGGCAAGTTTAAAATCAATATAGTCTACAAATTTTATTTAAACTAGAAACAGAGGGAGATTGATGAGGTAAAGGTGTGAGGGCACACTTTTTGGGTTATAACGACCTTTGTAAAGAATCTTTTGAACACAAATGACGAGGTTGACATGAGACCATTGAGAGAATTATGGAGGCACCCTCCATACCAACATATTCTCCATACCCTGTGCAGTGTGACTTCGCAGGCCCGATGGATTCGGGATGCTCAAGGGATCCACTCAGCCCTTTCCTTCAATCAGTTTTGACAAGAAATTCCGTTGTTTGTTGAAAATTATCAACCATTATCTGATGTCGATTTAGTACTACACCACTATGATTTAAAGCATAATAGGTCTAGTATATGTACTGATGAAAGGCATGGAGATTAATATAGGTGGGGTAATTCGAGCTTCATTAAATAAGGCCAGCTATAGTCGACAGTGGAGATATAGCTTTGGGGTATAATCACTCTATTTTAGGGTGGACAGGAGATTGATGAAGATCCAACAGATGCCATCCACCCTCTGCTAGCTAAAGTTATGGACATGAATAAAAGTAAGTTTGCAGTTGAGAGTGGCTGTGGGCAGAAATTGATTCAGCAAAAGCGTAATGCTATGTACAAAAGCTATTTTAGATTCATGTATAGAACAAAAATGCTAAGGCTGCAAATCGACAGGAGGCTTGCAATGAATAAAGAGACAAATTTTGTGCTCTAGTAGTACCCACGAAATGATCATGCCCATATAATATGTAGGATTGGGCCTGCTTTTTTAGATCCTATCGAGGATGATATCCCTACTAAAAATGAATATGTGCAGGGGAATTCTAATGCTGAGAAGGAGAGAGACACTGAGGAAGGTGAGGTTGTGGGAGATATTGATCCTATGAGTGAGGAATAAGGCCTTCACATCTCCCCCGGAGGACATGGAAGATTGACCAGGGAGTTTTAAGCCCTTATCTTTGTTTTATTTTGTGCACTGGGGACAATGCTTGATTTTTAAGTATGGGGTAGGGCTATAAATATCCTTTGTATGATTAATAGGTATGTTGATGGTATGAATTAGGTTGTTTAATTTTTGTTTTTGTTCTTATGTTATACTTTTTATTTGGTTGGTTATGTACTTTTTAATTTTTTGGTTATGTAATTTTTATTTCTTAATTTATGTATTTTAGCTACTTTAATTACTTTAATTTTGTATTTTAATTTTCAGTTTTATTTTTCTTTTGGGGTTCCTTAGTTTATCTTGCCGACTCTTTTTTAAGCATAGTCTCCTTGATCCGAATTAGGTAGTTATGTTTGTTTATTTTATTTACTTTTTCGTCATAGAATAAAGGACTTTTCTCGACGATGGATGGTTGACGACCATCTTAAGGGAAATTAGTCTTAGATAGAATAGGTGGAACCTTGCAATGATTGCAACACTTAGTGCATTAGTTAGTGTCCCTAACTTTGGAAAAATAAATAGCTTCGAACTACAATTCAGTAAAATGAGTGGGTTAACGGGTGAGATATACACATGATGTAAATCTTACCACTAAACTGTATTGTGTCTTAATAATGAAATATCATTCAATTTATGCTTATTTGGAACTTATCTTTTATGTAGTACTAGCTGAACTAATGTTCCAATTGAGGTGAGATCCTTGCATTTTCCATGTCATGTATCTTATTCTAGAACTTACCCTGCATGTTATCGAGGCTAAATAAAAAGTAATGCTTTGACTAGAAAATAATATAGGTCCTTGATGATATGTTTTGTAAAATTTTAACCTATTCATATATAGTATCAGTAGTCAGCCCTTTGAACCTATTGCCTATTCTTTGGTAGTTGTAACTTTGCCTTTATCCTGTTTATTGAATCTCTATTTCCTGTACCCTTCTTCCTTTAGCACCAGTACAGAAGCCGTGGTTGGAGTGAAAATAATAGAGAAAAAAAGGAGAAAAGAAAGGGTTCAAATAAGCGTAATATGGTACAAAGACCCTCTTAGATAGAGTGCCTATACAACAAGAAAAGAGCGCTTATAAAAAAAGTGACCAGAAAAAAAAAAGGTACTGAAAATAATAAAAGTGAGAAAGGCATTCTTAAAAAAGGGTGAGTTGGTTAGTGAGTAAAGAATTTCTAAAAGGGTTAAAATAGTGAAGTAAAGGATTAATGGTTGTGGGAAGTGAAAAGTGTGATGTTCTTAGGGAAGTTTAAGTCACTTTTATAAAGTTTTCCTACCTGCCTCTTGGCCTATATAAAACCCATTAAAGTCCTATTTGATACCAGTCAATGCATGCTTAATTAGTTGATATGTACATAATGGGAAAGCATATGGTACTTTGTGCATACATGTGAGTTCTTTGTGAGTGTGAGAGTTAGGCATCATTGCGAAAAAGTCCTTATAAGGATAGTCAATTCTATGAATTGACAAGAGTGTGGACTATTCTTTCTTGTGAGGGCACACTTGCAGAATCATGTTATACACAATTGGTTTTTTCATTTAAGTGTTAAGTTGTCCTATGAATCCAAATTATGTTGAATATTGTATTAGTGTCTATTCTTTGTCTTGGGATTTATTGTATTGATGTTTGGTTAATGGTTTGAAGTGTTTAAGTATCAAATTAAATTTTTAGGAAATAGCTAATGTATCATGTGAATTTGATCATTGACATTCAGGTTGGTTTTCTGTGTATAAATAATTGTTCAAGGACGAACAAAAGTCTATGTGTCAGGTGGTGATCTTAGGAATATTTATATGCCTTAATGCCATTTAATTCCCATGTTTTCACTTAGTTTCGAGACTAATTATGTGTTTTTTGAGTATCTTGTTAGCAAATACGTGTGTCGCATTACTAACTTATGTGATTAGCTTATTTCAGGTATATTTGAAGCCATGGGGAATGTAGATCAAGAGGGAATCAAAGCCGGAATGAGCAGGGAGAAGATGCAGAAATATTGGCCCTATCACAATAGGGATCACGGCGTGATGGCCTTCTCATCACTATTGGGATCATGTCGTGATCCCCTATTTAGCCGGGCAACATTTGTCTTCAATTTGGAGGACTAGTTAGGGGTTAATTGGTCTTTTCTTTTGGGCGTGTATATAATCCTTAAGGTGACGTTTTGGAGTGGTGTGCAACACTTGGGATAGAAAACATCAAGTAGAGCAGATATTCAAGCAAGCTAGGGTTACGTCTATTGTTCAATTTTTGTATGTATATGTTATTTTCTGAATTGAACATGATTATTCTTGGCTAAAAACTCTTGTTATAGGGTTATGGCGAGTACATGTTGTATTTTATTGATTTGATATAAGATAGTAATTATTTCTCATTGTTGATTGTTCTTGCCCTTCAGAATTAATATGTTCTAATTTCTTTGTCACCATTAGAATAAATTTATAGCTCTAAAGTGCACTAATCCGGTAAACTTATGAGTGGGATGGGAGTCTAAGGAGTGAGATTGTATTTGTTGAACTTTACATTAGAATAATGAACACGAATTCCAACTGAGACATGATTGTGTACTTAGTGTCTCACTTGGTTAAATCACAAAAATAACGATAATGTATATATGTTAAATCACCACAACACAAGTCAATTGAAGTAGTTGTGGGATTATATAAATAGTGATTAGAGGACTATCAATCCCTAAGTCATAATTCAATCTTGAAATCAATGATTAGAGAAACAATTTTGTTTATGGAAAACCAAGATCATATATGAATGTGCATAATGCCATTTCCCTGGAATGTTTGCTTATACCAACAATACTTGACTGTTTCTTCCCAAGTCCCATTTACGTATCCATAGTTAATTATAGAATAATATAAAATGATATGTTTCTTCTATTGTTACTTTCAATTACATCTATATTGAATTCCTTATAAGAATCATTTACGAAACTAATTCACAATTCCAAGTCCCTGTGGGATCGATATCTTGCTCGAAAGAGCCACTATATTACATTTGAGACCATGTACACTTGTATGTGTGATGGGAAGCCAACAAACACCACGTGACCTAGAAAGGAGACAAAAATCTAGCCAAAAATCACACTTTAAGAACTTAATGTAGAGTCGTACAGTCCTCAACATGTACAACATAACTCTCAGGTGATCCTCATGATCTTCTCAACTCCGCAAGCATTCCAGTATGTCGTCGATGAAAATAATCAGAATTGAGTACAAATAGGGTCTAAATACTCGAGTCATCAAGTCCATGAAGCATGTAGAGGTATTATCCAACCCAAACAACATTACCAGAAACTCATTATGCCAATACCTCATCTAAAAAGATGTCTTATGGACACCCTCGACCCAAATCCTTAACTGGTGGTAGCTAGACCTCAGATCAGTTCTAGAGAACACTGTGGCTCCCTGAAGCTGATAAAACAAATCATTGATACGGGACAAGGGATACTTATTCTTGATCATCACCCTATTCAGCTGCCTATAATCAATACACATACATAGGGACCCTTCCTTCTTCTTCACAAACAACACTGAGGCACCCTATGGTGATACACGAGAACGGATGTAACCCTTGTCAAGAAAATCCTGCAACTAAACACTCAAATCATGGAGCTTAGTTGGGGTCATACGATATGAAGGGATAGAAATTTTTCTGGTGACCGTCTCGACCTCAATAGCAAAATCTATATCACACACGGGTGGGAGGCCAGGTAGGTCGGCAGGAAAGACATCGACGAACTCACTAACAACTGCATAGACTTAAGGGAATTTGACTTTGCAATGACATCTCTATCATGGTCCAAATATTCATAGCAACCATGAGAAATATGTCTACGGGTCCGATAATTGGGTTTAACCCGAATTAATAAGTGGCTAGTGGGACCGCACCACATTAATAAGGTCACACCGGGCACGGATAAGGTCACAATCTTGGCATAGAAATCCAACACAGCATGGTAGGTGGATAACCAGTCCATGCCCAAATCATATCAACGTCTAACATATCCAGCTTAATCACATAAGGCATGGTATCATGACCCTGAACGGCTACCAGACACAATGTATATACCCGATCCACCACTAGGGACGCCCCCACAAGGATAGATACACTCAAGGATACAGGCAACTACTCACTATCAACTCTAAACCGTGACACAAAGTATATATATATATATATATATATTTATGACAAAGTAGAACCCAAATAAAATAGAGTCAATGCAGAATGCCAGAAATAAAAAATGTATCGGTAATAACTACATCAGAGGCCTTACCTTGGCACTATCAGAAACGTCAAAGAGATGGAGCTGACCCCCTTCTTTATCTACATCCCCACCCCTTCCTCTGGTCCCTCAGCCTCTTGCCTTAGCCTCTGCGCTACTGGAGGCTCATCTCTAACCGGTGGCACTACTTGTATGGGCTGAGCTGGCACGACTGAGGTCTAAGTGGCCCTATGACGAGGGCAATCCCTAGAAAATCAACCTTCTCCCCGCTATTAAATAAAACCCCTCAAAACAATCTCTAGGGACCCTGGGGAAGTCACTATTATAGTGGCGTTGCTCCACACACTAGTAACAAATGCCTCCAGCCCTAGCCTAACTTCATGAACCTAAACCCATGCCCCTAGTAGGCTGGCTACACGACTCGCTACTAGAAGTCTGAAGGAAGGCCTAATACTATAGGCTAGACTAGCCCTGCTAGCCAGAATCACGATCCACTATCCTAGATCTTGAAAACCAACCCTAGTGGCTCTGTCTTTCTTTGCTGCCCCCTTAGGCCTGGAGAGTAAAAATCTCTAAACAGGGCCGTGGTCAGAAACATCCAAAAATGACTTTTGTAGCACCAGAAGTAACTCAACAGGGCCCTGTATGTTAGGCCTCAGTCCGTGAGCAAAGTGGTAGATCATTCCTCCTCCGTAGATATCAAGTCTTCGTTGTGCCTGGATAAATCAATAAACTGTACGTCATACTCCGACACCATCATCGAACCTTGCCTTAACCTATCAAACTACGCCTGTGATGCCTCACAGATGCTCTCTGGAATGTATTGAGCTAAAAAGGCCTCTTTGAACTATACCCAGATGGGTGGAGCTAACGCTGGCAGTCTACGGTCCAAAAACACTCGCCATAGCCCACTGGCAGCACACTTGAGTAGGTAGGCAGGAGGTGAAGTCTACCTCATATGAGTCTAGAAGATCTGAAGTCCATAGACGCTCCTTACAAATAGTGATAAACTCATAGGGATCCCTCCCCTATTCTCCTAACAATCTGGCAGAGGCGATCCGCAGAAAATTATTCAGCATCTTTCATACCTCATGGACGGACATGACAGGAGATGGTGCTGGGATAGAAGGGCCAATAGCCTGAAAGGGTGCAACTGGTGGTACTGCTGGTGTTTGTGTTTGAGCTGCAAAAGCTGAGAGAGGCGGTGCACCCTTCGCTGCTCCCTAGGAAGAAGACTGTAGCCTATCTTCCGCAGTGCTGTAGAGCATCTGAAACATATGTCATAGTAGATCCCGTAACGCGACAGTCGGTGGCTATAATAGCTGTGATGGTGGCACAGGAGGTGCCTAAGGATGTGAAACAGCTGGGGAAAAAGGGAATTTGTGGATCATCCTCCCCTAACCCTTCCTGAATAGCTAGGGGAGGTTCCCGATCAACAGAGGATCCGTTGGTACAGACCATCTGTGAAAGAAGGAATCTAATGCAAGTTTTGCAAAATGGTACAATTATCAACACATGACAGAATTCAAAAGATGAGAGTGTTTTCTAAGACATCTCGTAGCCTCCCAAAGATCGGGTGCAAACGTCTATGAACCAATCCACAAGTCTTTACTCAGTAATTGCTCCAATGCTAGAGAGACCGGTGAATCTAAGCTGTTTTACCAATCTAACACGACCTAAATATTTGGGTCATGATGGCGTCTACTACCCTCAAATAGAGAATCCAACCCTATATCCCGGAGTCACACGGAATGGTCTATAGACACTCAAATCAAGATAACAATAGAAAGTATAGGCATAAATATAAGTAAAGGCTAAAGAAGAAGAAACTGATACACAACCCATATCCCCAAAAACTGGTGTCTATGGCAACTGGAGCTACTATACAGAGTATCAAACAGAAAATATATACAAACTACTCCTACAAAAGTACAAACTATACAGAGCCTACTGGGAACAAAATAAAGCAGGCCATCATCAAGGAAAATCATGATTAGCTCAGATGGCAAAGCTCATTGTAATCTCCGCAAACCTCTGCGTCTAACCCGTACAATCACGGCGTCTCCAATGAGCCCTGCTAGTATTTGCTCCATGTAAAAGGTACATAAGTACAACATAAGAACTAAACAAGTACCCACTAGGCATCGTAGGCCAACCGAGCTAAAAATAATGTACAAGTAAATAAGGTGACGAAGTAAATAGGAAAATGATAATATCAAATGGTAAAGCTAGCCGGTAGTGTAGAAAAGTAATGGTAATCGACATGATAAACTATCATTAGGGCATAAAAATAGTCCAACCAAAAAAAATAGAGCACGGTGGACAAGCACAAGCATTTATCAACATTCAAACACCCAAACTCGAAGCAAGTGAACGTACCTGGGCTCCATCTAAGCCAATACTCAACCAACCATACTAGTACACCTCGAAGAAAGAAAATGGAAGGTAAATACATCTAGTTAAGTATAGGAAATAAACACACAAAACATACATGGTGTCCCATACCACCGTTAAGTACAAATAGTTTAACCAAAACCGGCCGTGACCTCCCTCAGAAGCCCGGTAGGCACAAATAATAGGAAATTAGGCTCACAGGGGCACTCAAAAGTAGTAGAACACTTATCTCCAGGTTCCAAGGCCTCCCTATCAAGTACCAATAGGTGAAAAATCGGGCCTCTACGACTCGGAGGACCGCATCTCACACTCGAGTGAAGGAAAATAACTCAACTAGTATCAATCTCAGCGTCTGCGCCTCAGATATATCATATTAAACCCTACAACTCAGAGGACCGCACCTCACACTAAAATGCAGGGGATCTCACCTCAATTAGAATCAAAATCAGGGTCTGTACCTTAGAGGACCACGCCTCTAAACAAAATTTCAAGGTATAAGCTCTCACAGTACCGGTTAACCCGTCCCAAGGCAGACGACATGTACCTAGTCAATCCTGGGTCTGCACAATCAGTACCAACAGAGGAAAATGGTATCATTCAAAGTCTATGATCGGCCAAAGGCCACTAGCTAAGAACTCAACTCATAACATTCACCGCGTAGGAATTAAAATATACTAATAAGGTCCTTGGTCATCCTGTGGTAAGGCCAAACTAAGGATGCATGGCACCTCAACCTCCCTTCCACACCACCGGTCAGATCAACCAGTGAACTATCCATAAGCTAGTTAAGGGATAACAACCAACCTAAAGTACCCAACCCACTAGGAAAACCATAAAAATAAGTATAGGCAAATAACCTAGTCTAAGAAAGAGACTAAGCCTAGCCTACCTGGGCGCCGATAAAGATCCTTAAAATGCATGCACCATAGGCCCAAATCTATCAATGCAACTGAAAATCCCTAGAACTATCAAAATAAGATTATCGGGATTAAAACATGAAGTTTAAAACCCTTGTTGCAAAATGCAAACCACGTCAAAAAAGGGGCACCAAAATAGGCTCGCAGGCCCCACAACCTAGAAAAATAAAGTAAATATACCGAGGTAAAAACCCTTAAATCGGGGGATCTGAGGTCTAAAATTGAGCTTAAACCAAAAAAGGAACAAGGGAGAAATCAAGGATTAATGTATGGAAATTCAAAATTTTAATATAAGCTAAAACACACGGAAAGAACCAGAAATACCTGGGGAAAACTTACTCCATGCGCTTGCACAACATCCCACACCACACCCACTACTTTCCTCAGCTCAAAACAGTGTAAAAAAAAAAAAAGAAACATCCAAGGTTCAACTACGAAGGTTCAAACCGAAATGAAACGGTTTAATATGAAGGGGATGACCCTTTTAAATCAGCCGCATGGCTGTCGGTGCGCCCTTTTTTGCAGGGACGACCTCGTCAGGGAGAGCTGCTCTAGGGTGCCTTTTGCTGGGGTGAAGCCTTGGGTGCAGGAGCAATCGCGCTGGAGAGACCTGCGACCTGCAGCGAAATACAAAAAATTCAAACTCTCCGGGGGACCTAAAACAAGCATCACGAGTCTAATTCTAGATAACAAAAAGTGCATCTTTTTATGGAAAACACAATACATACTTAACAGAATTGATTAAACGACCAACAAAAGGCATTGAAGAAAAAGTACCCTAAACTCAAAAGGAGCCTATTTTTAAGCTTTTCACAAACTGTCTAAAACGAGCCAAGACACCCCAAAAGCGAACAAAAGACCCAAGTACCCCAAATCCATAATTCTAGAGCTTATAGAATCGTCATATTTCTGTTTCGATCCTCCAATCACCAAAAGACCACTCAAGCTCCAAAATGAGCTTCGTCTAGGTTGAAATTTCCATAAAACAGCCCAAACTCAAATTAAAAACCCCTGCACACGAACAACAGGTTCACCTAGACCAAGTCAGCATTTCAGAGCTAATAGAACTATTGAAATTCTATATTTCAAGTGCGTTTACAACAATTTCACTCTCAAATTCAACTATTTCAAAACTGAAAGAAAACTGAGATAACAGGAAAATTAGAAACCAGTGCACCGAACTACCAATCCCAATAGGTAGTAAATAACTTGGGGCAGCTAACTGAAAGCTCTAGATACTAAAAAAGAAGCGAGGCAAGTAAATGACCAAGAGGGTCATTATAGTTTGAGAAAAGAGGACCCCTAGACCAGATAGATTAAAAAGGGTCAATTTTACAATTTTCCACAAAGACACTCAAAATGAGTCCAAGACACAACCAGAATCATACCAACCATCGAACTAGACAAAAATCGACATTTCAGAGTTGATGGAAGCATCAGAACTCTTATTTGACACGCCAATCATAAAAAATCACCCCAGGCTCCAAAATAAACTCAAGTTGAACTGAATTTCCATCAATCAACTCAAACTCAAAACAAAAACCCCAGAACCTAAACTAAAGGTCCAACTATTTCAAAGTCGGCATTTTGGTGATAATAGAAGTGTATGTTTACTAAAACTTCATTCTCAAGTTCCATTATTTTAAGGTTAAGCCTTCAATATAGAGAAACTGAGCTACTAGGCTATAAAACTATCGGGGAACCAAACTAATAGTCCTAGAATATCACGAATGACTTGGGCATCTACCTGATGGCTCTAAACATGGAAAAGTGATAAAAGAAAGTAAATGAACAAGAGGGTCATGAAAACATCCACTATTAAAAAAGACCTTCATCCTCAAATGTCAATAATTGGGTAGTACCTGCAGACTCGCATACCCCTTCTCGAGCCTCAAGTAACCTAACTGATCAGATAACTTGTGTCCAAGAAATCTCTGCCACTAGAACCCTTTGGGCCCTACCTAACCCATTTTACCTCAACAAGTCTACCCATTATAAATTCATCTCAAAACCATACCAAGATTACCCAAATCTCCTGAAAGCTAAAAACAAAGCAAAGACGCAGAACCATAGAGAGCTAGAAATCTGAAAACCACTTGATCAAAACAGTGTCGATATCAAAACTACTAACTTGATGAGGACCTCGAGCAACACAGGCTACCCCAATTCCTAGTGGAGGAAACAACCACTTATTTATCCTTCCACGATAACAAACCAAGCAATTAACTATGATTAACCTCTCTAAAAATTGCAAACCATCTTATCATAACTCAACAACCTGCTAAAGACTACCCTGGCATCCACGCAGTCACCAATTCTAATACACAACAACCATCCTCTAATCCCACCACAGTACCTCAAAGATAACTCTAACTGCCATCTCTAGCTCACTACCCACTGACCAAACTTCTAAAACCCAATGTCCCTACATGATAGGAAGAAGCCAACTCCAACCACCTACATAACCCCAAGGGATACTAACCCTCCAACCTATTGCTCCCCAATGCAAGTACATACTCCATAAATAAAAACTCATCACAAGACCTCGAAATCACGCCAACCCTCAACTGGTAAAAAACACCATGATTTTGGAACCACAAACCAACATTCTACAAAACTGAACCACCTCTTAGTATATAACCCTACTTACTGGACCATACATCCTCTACAAAACTATAAAACATCTGATCTGAGACACTAGGGAAATAAGGATTAATAGCAACCCCATCCAACCTCTAAGTCCTAACACCCAGTAACCCAACAATCAGAACTACACCCCATCTATGCAAAACAAGGATATAAATGTGGAACCACAAAGGAAAACCAAGACCTATAAACAAACTAACCATTGCAAAAAAAAAGGAGCACTGAGACCTACGCGTGCACTCTCGAGCCAAATAGACTCATAGTGACAACCTAGACAAGGCAAGAACCTATAGAGGCTCTAAACAATCAACCACTACTAAAAAGGAACATCTTCTCCTTGGGAAAGCTACATTAACTCATGCTTGGAGCTTGTCCCCAAAATGATGCTTGCCAAAAAATAAGGAGCGAAAAATGAGAAGGAATTTAAGCTAATGAAAGGGACCCAAGTTAGCCCATGGAACGGGGGCCATCAGACCCAATGAATGATTAGAGGGAGGATGAGTTATTTCACTACACATGTTACCCATGCAAGTACTTAGAGAAAAACATATATGAGAGAGCGAAAATAGGACAACGGGACCAGCTAACTCCTAAAGACTACCTGAAAACCACTAGACACCACCAGTAGAATAAGGGGAAAAAAGTGGGATGCAAGGACCACAAAATTACTCCTCAGAACCAATCTCTAGGCCCTCTAACAAGACAGACCCTTGCCTAGTAAGTGTCAAAGAGACCTCTATAATCCGACCTAGGTGCACCGAGCACGACTTACCATAATAGTTGTGGAGCAACTGTTCCAAATTGCATAAAAGAAGGTTAACAGGCCATTCTCGAAACACTCATAATTACTACTCAACCTCAGAAGCACAGCCTATTCCCAACTTAGTCAACAAGTTCAAAATCACCCCTAGCATCCACGACCAAAAATAAAACCTCCCTCAAAGGCCTCGCCACCTCCACACCTCTTCGAAAAAATAAGGCAAAACAAGGGATCCAACAAGAATGATACGCCGAGTCTAACTTAAAAAAAAATAATGGAATATAGTCCTAATATCACATAAGCAACAATTCTACGATAAATAAAAAAGGGCTAGAGATGAAGCGAAAATACCTAACACAACGGGAGGCTATTGTGCCACAATAAACTAAACTGCTCGAACCAGCACTCCTAGAATATCACTACCGAATTTCTTAGACCATGATGGCACCTACTATACCATCAGTAGGAGAACCAGCCCTATAGCCTGAAGCCGAAGCGATGTCTACTACATTAAAAGTGTAAAGCACAAGTACAATAAATAAATTATAAATGAAAGTAAAAATACTCAATATAGAGGAATTACAGAGAGTCAACAGATTTTCCAAAATTGGGGTATCAGTGTCACAAAACAAAAGCTCTAAGAATATAATATAAAACCTAAAACTA
>JBDJHY010305245.1:0-19337 GCA_039654485.1 Withania somnifera | reverse complement strand
CCTGGTAATATAATTTAAACATTCCTCTTGATTAGGAAAAACACTTCTCGTCTCTAGAAAATTCTTCGTCTTGTTCCAAATTGTCTTTTGAACATTGTGTCATGTCACATATTATCTCCACCACCCTTCTACCCTAGGCAAAGGACTATCTCTCCTAGACATTCTCGTAACTTATGTCGTGCTGTAAAACACTAGTTCCAATTATTTACTCTGATAATCAACTCAATAATTATTCTCTCTAGTGAATTCCCTAGTCTTCCCTATGGGAGGATCATATCCTCAAATTGTTATCACAGGCTAGATATCATTGATATTCCTAAATCTATTGTTATTCTTTTTTTATCATCCCCAAGACCTCAAGAGTAGGTGATATGTATGTTCAGGTGATACCTGGGTCACAAATGACAGTTTTTTTTCCAACCTTCATCGATTCCTTCCTTAGCATCTCATTTCGTGTCTTTTGATATAATGGTCAAGTTAACCACACTGCAAGTAAAAATGACAGTCTCGTACTAGAAGATGGAGTCTTTTATGAATGAACTTATATCTACTCAATAATAGATTTGTTTCATTAAGAATTCTATTAGAGGATAATGTTTTGTTATTTCCTTTTATGGATGATCTGTTTATGTTTTTGGTGCCTGTATTTATGACTAATATTATGCATAATTTATTTATGAGTGTTATTACAGTCCTTTTTTTTATTGATGTCAAAGGGGGAGAAAATTTATATATTGTATGTCTCATAAAAATCTAGAGGAAAGTATGAATGCTAGGGGAGCATTTAGGAGAAGTATTTGTAAAATAGGGAACCTAAACTATTATACATCATTGTTGTCATCTACTAAAATGGGCTAGATTGTTAGTATTCTAATTTAGATGTATAACAAGAAAATTAAAAGCCTTTTTATGGAAGATTTGCTTATTATACATTAATGTTATTTAAATCTCTCTGTACATTGAAATTTATGCTCATTAACAACTAATTTTGAATGAAATTATTTTTACCATAGAGTATGATGCTCATCAAATAAGTTGCACAAGTTACAAAAGGTAAAAATATGTTTGGAAGAGAATAAAGGCTCATCGTTTGCTGCAATTAAAGCTAAAACAGCTGGAAGAATAAACGATTCATTGAATGACTCTGCCTTATTCTTGGAAATAGTCTACCCCTGGATTATTTCCAAGGAAAAAATCGTTTGGATCACTCCACTCCCTTAAAGGCTATATATACACAAAAAAAAAGAATAGAAAATGTTTGGTAAGTCATAGCATCAAAAAAATTGAGTGGAGAAAAAGAGTGTGGACTTTGTTTTTTGTAGACTAAAAAAATTTAAATTGTTGTTTGGATTGAGTTTTGTGTAAACTCATCGGATATATAACTATTTTTCCTAAAACTATAGTGGAACCCTCTTTAAACCCTAGGGGACTTGATTAAGGCTCACATTGAAACCCAACCATTATAAAAGTATTATGTGTTGATTCCCCTTCTACACTTAAACTGACAATTCATCAAACTGTAGTTACAGTCGAGTAAAGGAAGAAATATTTGCCATTCAACCAACCCTCATCCTCTTTTAATAGCATTAAATGGCTATACCTTAGATATACCTGACACGACATATAACTGGTGATGCCCACTATTAGATTAATTTCCCTTAAAATGCCAGCCATACTTAGATGGGCACACCCACAAGAACCACTACTAGTCTAAATGCCACCTCTTCCATGTGGTGCTACTACACAAAAAGGGTTAAATACCTGAGATGAAAAATGAATTTCCCCATGCAACGGATAATATCTTGTATAATTTCCCAACTCATCACACTTATGGAAACCATTTGGGTCACTTCCCCGACAAAAATAACCAGTACCACAGTAGCCACCACGACCCTGAAACCCAGAATGTAAACCACGAGATGGCTAGCTAGAATTCTAACCACACTAAACTGCCTTTTTTCTGAAGTATGGAGTACCGCCTGAATAGGATGGATATACTGAACAAGGTAAAAATGTTGTTTCTATCTTATCCCCCTACTTATATACCTCTACCACCCTGATCTAAATGCGTAGTAACCGCCCAAGTGGCAGGTCTTCTTATTTTTTGCCTCATGGGCCTCATGGTGCATTATCTCTATCGTACGAGAGTGGTCTTCCACATCTATAAAGGACCACCTATCAGAAACATCTGCTCTATGGCAAAGTGAACTTGGAATCTCAGCCCTCTAACAAAGTAGAAAACCTGGTCGGTTCAATCAGCATGATCATGGCCCCATGTATAGATAACTTATAAAACCAAACCTCACACTTTGAAACAATCATAGATCTTTTCTGAAGGTCTATAAACTCACCCCTCATATGATCCCTAAAATTATAGGATATATACTTTGCCAAGAAGGCCTCGAAAAACTGTGCCAAAGTCAAAGGCAAAGAATAATCTATTCTACAATACTGATAGGATTTCCACACTATTTTATTAGTATGTTTAGTTGAACATGGTGTAATATACTCCATAAGACTCCACCAATGTGAGGTTATGCAATATATCATGACAATAATAGAAAATCATGAGATTCCACCCCTGTAGCACCTGAAAATCACGTAAGACCAAGTTTAGTAAATTTTTGCAACATCATTTGATCCTTGGTTGTCATAATTATCTAGGATTCCATCAGCTGGGCAACCTTTAGAACTGGTACTGCCTTAACACAAGGAACTGTAGTAGTTGACTATACTGTAGAGGCCTCGTTATTTGTGTCATTACCTAGGTAAAAGTGTAGGCCCTATCTAAAGTCTGACCACTACAGACAACAAGTAATGGTAATAAAATATACAATAATGATGGAGAAGATATTTCTCCTAACGGGGTTTGAATAGTACCTTTACCTGAGGTGTGGAGGAGAAGTCTGCTGGTACTGGTTGTAGATTTGTAGCAATATCAGGCTCATCTATGGCACTAGAGCAGGTATAGAAATATGCTTCTGGACTCGAACCTAGGTTCGGCCACTTCCATGGCCCTTAGCTATATACCTCACTGTACGTCTAGAAATAGCACCCTCATATGTCGAACACCTCATCCTAACCATCTGCGAAAGAGTGCAACTATGTGAGATTTCAGGAATTCAATAGGAATATATGCATAAGAAAGAACCAAGGAGTGAATCTTTTCTATTTTTCTCTATAGACTCCAAAGATAGGAGTACATCATCATACTACTCTACGGGACTCTACTAGACACTTTATTTCGCACCAACAGTACAAACAAACCCAGGCTCTAATACTAAACTATCATAACCCAAAATTTTGGTGATGATGGAACATACCTCTACCCATCTTTTGGTAATACAAATTCCTAGCTCAAAGAAGATAGAATGGGAACCTAAAAAGAAAAGAGTAAGAAAAAATAAATAAGAAATATGGGATAGAAATATATAATAACTAGGGAAACACACCACACACAAAACCTAGTATTAGTTAGTATAAAATCTTATACAAGGTAGAGAGTACAAACATGATAAATTACAATAAAAAATATTTATGCAACTATCTCTGACATATAAAATAAGGCAGGTCACATCTTGTGGGTTTGGATCAACTCTAGATGCTAGGATCTCACCCTAAAATCTCTAGATCCAAACATATTCTCCGCATAGATAACATCAATAGTTATAACTCATGCAAGGATCTGCATTAGAAAAGTTGCAAATTTATGGCATGAGTACCAAATACAATGGGTACCTAGTAGGTATCAAAGGTTAACTAGGAACACATAATATGCAAATATAATAAGTGAGTTCCAAACTAAGAAGGACAAAATAAGTGGAGAAATAGGAAGAAAAAAAAAATAAACTAGATATATAGAACATGAAGGAGAAGAAATGCTAACTATAATGAATATGCTACTTACCTCAGCTATTAGTAATATAACCAAATAACAAGAAAGTGCAGGTAGGCTATAGTATCAGTATCACAATAGGAGCTTGAGAAATAAACAAGCAGTATGTCATGCCCAGGAGCTCATCCCATGGGCATGACAGATAATCCTTAGCCACTAAGTCTCCCTAGCAGGCTTGAAAGGACAACTTGGCTCATGCCTTGATCTATTACTCAGTCTAAGTGGAAGAAATTTCATAAAATAAATATTGACTGAGTGGACATCTTATCTCAACCAATAAATAAATAGCTGAATAAGCATGAAAACTGAACATCCATGGCTGACACAATCAATGTTTGAAATAAACTAACACGCTAAGTACTAAAATTAAGCTAGGACAATGCCCCTAGCTGGCAAAAAACTAGATAATAGTAATATCCCAAAATCTAAGTTCTAAATTAGAGGACATAAGAGAGAAAACTCTAGCTTATTCTCGGATCAAGTGGGAAATCATCACAACACTTCTAAGAATAAGGGTCTAATTCAATCGCGAACACCTAGAAGGTTTCCCTAACCTACATGAGTAAAATCCATTTAACGCAACAAAGTATATGATCCGTATATTTGAATATACTGAGCGTGTAAGAGGGTTAGTGTAACAGCTATATGCATAATAAGAACCTAGCTATGTAATGCATAAACTCATAAGAGATACCTCAATAAGATAATAATAGAATAAAAGTGTTATTTCAGCATTATTACCCTTAACTATATCTTTTTTGACTTTGTTAATTTAAATCACAAAGGACTGAACATACTGACCAACTGACCAAATAAATAACCTGGGAGGTTCTATAATTAACATTCCTTGTGCAGAAGACTACAAGGTCTAACATATATCCCTATGCTGGGTAAGGTCTAAAACCTGCCAAAGAAAGGGTCATGTCTAACTCATAATGGATCCACTAAGCCTTAATTGTAAATGTCATTATGGGTCATGATCTTACTAGCGTTTGGCTACACAAGGTATGGGATAAATACTAAGTCAGCCAAATCCATTTGGCGCTAATACTACTCCAAAAACTAACCATGAACTAAACATAAATTGATTATGTCTATCTGTCTGTACCACATAAGGGTCCATGACCTCATAATATGTCTATCTATATCACATTACTATTACATTTATAGGTTTTGGCCTTCTTTTAGTTAAAAGACTCATGATCTGTCATTAGACTATAAACCCAAAATCCATAAACTGACCGTGACCATGAACTATTATTCCACTCCAATTCTAACTATTTCTTGAACCATGAACTTAAATAAAAGAGGAATTTTCCCTAACATGACCAACTAAGCATATAGACTCCACACAGGGGGATTTAACCCATAAACTTGACCAAGTCTAACAATTCATAATAATTTATGCAATTCAAACATAAACTTATACACTTGAGGTATGGTTGTTATAGAAACTCACAAAGAGAAGATAAAATTGAATGTTTTGAAAGAAAGAGAAGATAAAATTGAATTTTTTGAAAGAAAGAGAGAGAATGCTTATTTTTAATGAAGACTTTAATATTGTTAAAATTTATAAGTTAAGCTATTTTAGTTTAAATTATTTGAGATATGAGCTTTTAACTGTTTTAATTATAGAATGTTAAACTCCTTAGTTGAGTTAGAGCTTAAGTTGTGATTTTACTATTCATGCATTGAATAGTACTTATCATTGTAATGTATAGCTTGTTTTATACCTACCCATGTACTTAGTAAATGTTTCATGTGATGATGCTACTCTTGCTACATATATTTAAACCCTTGAATATATTTCCAACAATCTGTACTTTTGAGGTTACTACTTGCATTCCTATAAAATTAGTAGATTAGTGAGTCCTTATAGCATTTGAGGGCAAGCTATGGAGCTAGCTTATTTTGTTTATATATAGCTTGGACTTTAGATTTATTATTTATTATTTCATTTATTAGAGACTATCTAGGAAAGAGATTATCATTTTAACTATTTTTATAATCAATACCCCTGGTTTGTAAAGACTAGTTCCACATCTCTATAAGAAACTAGTCTTCAATAGGAAGAACTATGCTCTAAAAGTCCTCAAATTGTTTTTTTTCTTCTCTTTACTTTTTATAAGCATTGTATCACTTAGCGTATACCAGTGTGGACAAAACAGAAAGGAAATAATAACTCAAGAGAGGCATAACATCAAAGTGTCATAATTACTAGGCTCCTAACAGACTCAGATTTAAATTAGGTTTAGTCGAGTTAATTGACTTGGTAAGATCATTTTCAATGACCTCCTAACAGACGTAGTTAGGTCATGAGTACACTGAGCTCCTAATATATTAAGTTGTGTTTACTCATTAAGTTTAGCTAGGTTCTTCACAGGCTTAGCATTGAGAGATTGAGTTCTTGTTAATACTCAAATATTGTTATAAAAAGAGTAAAACTAGTGGTTTAATACTCAGTTGAGGAAATAACATATAGTGAAAACCCATTGCAACCTAATGGGACTGTATTAAGGCTCATTTTGAGTCCCAACCAGTATAAAATTATCATGAGTACATTTCCTTTTCTGCACATTCTACATTTTATTTAATATATCGTAGTAAGTGTTTACTAGTTCATGTAGTGAGTTGACTAAGGGAAAGAGAAAATTTTTAAATCACCCCCCTTGTACTTTCACAACATACCTCCAAGGGTCATGATCCTAGATAGGTTATTATGGATCGGTTCACTAATTATTCCCATCTCATACCTGCAATTATTTTTTAGGGTGCAGAGAGACTAGCTCGAGTTTATGTCCAGTAGGTTGTTAGATTTCATAAGGTTTCAATATATATTATATCTAACAGGGGAACTTAGGTCACATATTTGTTTTGGAAGAAATTTTATCTAGCTATGGGTAATTAGGTCGACCTCAACACAACTTTCTATCATCAATTATGGGAAGTCCCAGAGGACTATCTAGGTGTTCAAAGATATGTTTGATGCTGGTGTATTTTGTTTTGGTAATAATTAGGAGAACTATTTAGCTTGGCATAGTTTTTGTATACTAATATCTACCATTCAAATATTCATATGGTACGGTCTGAGGCTATATATGATAGGTATTGCATATCGTTTGTTGGTTAGTTTAGTAGTGGTGAGAGTTAAGCCTAGAATTCTAGTTTTTCCCAAGATTTTATTAAGAGGGCTTGATTCATACAATTTACTCTACGGAGTGCACATATCGCAGGCTTCGTCCTTTGGATTTCAGCGTTAAAGATATGGTATTTCTATGTATGTCATCCATAAATGTCTTTATGAGGTTTGGTCAATGGGGAAAGATTGGACCCATGTTTATTGGTTTGTTTTATTGCTTACAAATTATCTTTACCCCCTGAGTTAGCTATTGTTCATCTTGTATTCTATATGTCGATACTTCATAGGTATGTTCAAGGCCCTTCCCTTGTGCTTCGTTGTGACCTTGTGCAGTAGGATGATCGTTTGACCTATTTTGAGGATCCTGAGGCTATTAAATAAAGAGTTGTGGAAAACTCAAGTCTAGAGAGAATCTGGTTATAAAGGTTTGATGGGTTAGTGTTCCATCAAGAAGGACAACTGGGATACATAGAGAGATTTGTAGACCTAGTATTCTCACTTTTTTGAGCTTTGAGGTGCCTCATACTCCTGGACTTTCAAGGATGAGAATTCTTTTCAGTAGTGGATGTTATAATCACCCTCGTGATCATTGCCTTTCTTTTACATTTTCTTTATTTTTAGAGTCTTTTATAGCTACCCTTATTTGTTTACGACTTGTTGAGACTGGTAGTTCGATTCCCTGGCATTTTTGTAGATTTTTATCACAGTTTCCCTATTTTGGAGTTTTAACTTCAAAATAGTGGAGCTTGAGAGTGATTTCTTAGAAAAAGAGCTAGTAATCTAATTCCAATAGTTTTGTTAGCTCCATAATGTGGAGTTTGGTATAGTAGGACCCTTGGTTTAGGTACCGAGGTTTTCAGTTGCATTTTGAGCTGGTTTATTGATAATCAATTCAGTTGGAGTTGGAAGTTGACTTTAGTCAACTTTTGAAAAATGAAGTGTCAAATTGGAATTCTGACTCTTCCATTAGATCTGGAATATAAAATTTGGGAGGTAGGGTTATTGGTATGTTTTTCAGGGTGTCCATACTCAGTTTGAAGGGTCAGTTGGCCTGGAGCTTTTCTTACACTTTTGGATTTGTTGACTTTAGCCATATTTTATCCAAACACCCTCTAATGGTCAATTTTTTTTAGTTTCCTTGCATTTGGAATGTCTTTCCCAAGCTAGTAGCGTATTTGGGTTTCACCAATTACACTCTAGATGTATTTTATATGCTTAATAAAAGGATTTATGAACTTGAAGTTTAAGTTTCAAGTACAGATCTCTCCAATAGCCTTAGGATCACACCATCGGACTTGCACCAATGGCCCAAACTCCACAGGAATGGAGGTTACCCTAATGACCCCTTTGGCGCACCAGAGAGGTCTCACTAGCCACCAAAGGATCCACTCCAGTGGCCATGCCAGTCATTATAAGGGGGTTTCCTACTGCATTTCCATCCATGCTCTTTTACTTTAAACTTCTATTAAATCATTGTAGAGCTCACCTCTTGATGTTTTCAAGTGCTATTTGTTGCTAGAAGTTTGGGGAATGTTTCTCACTTCTCAATATTTCACTTCTTTATTCATAATTTCTAGAGGTAATTGTCTCTTAATTCTATTAAAAAAAATTTATATGAAATTTTTTGTAATTCCTAACTTTGCGGGATGATTTCTCACTCGTTTCTTATCTATTTCAGCCCAAATTTAACCCTTGCATTCCTTAAGTTGAGCTCTACTAGTCGGTATTTTTATTTCTATTTTTTGGTATGTAGGGACCAAGATTTTTTATATCAATATGGATCTTGTTCTTCTTGTATTTACTATTATGTAATGAATTTGATAGTTTCGAGCGTGTTCGGGTTTTTTGGTAGAGTTTGGGCTTCTTACACCTATCTAGCTATTATCACCGGTGTTCAGGTAGGCTATGAATGAGTTACCATTATATTGGCCCTACTTACTAAATATATATATATAAGGTCTAGTTGAAATGCCTCTAATTTGGACTATTTTATTATTATGGGTGTGTTAACATTCCTTTTGTTCACTATACCGAGATTCTTGTGTCACGCCTCAACCTTTGGTGATGTAGACAACTACTATGAGTAGATATGTTATGTATATAACCTACAATGAGTAAATGAGTCACTTTCCAAATGGAATTCTTAATAAGGATCTATATATACAACACTAGCCTACTATCCAATCTAATACAACTGAAAACTGAAGCCATAAATACACATGATCGATCTATAGTAGCTATAAAACCTCTAATTAAATCCATAACTATACAACTATCAATTAATATCAGCTAAATACTAGGAAAAGATCCAAATTAACCTAGAGCTAACAAATAACAGCTGGTATCCTATGCTTTATTGGGATGATATACTAGTTGAGTATCTATGCTTGCAACATGAAATGTAGTGTCTGCATGAGGAACGTCAATACGAAAGAATGTACAGAATATGTATGGAATGAAATAACCATATGTAAACAGAAACTCAATAAAATCAAGTAACAATATATAAATGGATAGATAAGGATGGAAGAACACCTTTACTTATGCTCTTGGAACCATGTACATTACATACCTTTCTTTTCTTTACTCTTCTTTACTTTATAATCTTTGTAAGTCATGTATTGCAAAATACAAGATGATCAGTGGTAAAAAAGGATGGCCCATGCTAGGCATTTTAACTCCTGAAATACGGTCCTCATAAATACAAACATATAGATTGAACCATGCTAGGATTTTCCTTTTACCCATGGGATACCTCCCTTAATACATAGGTTGGGATTGACCCATGCTAGGTGCTCTCCCATGGGATACCACCCAATAATAAGTATCTTGGGATCAGCACATGATAGGCTTTTCCCTGAGCTTTTACCGATACATAAACTTATTTTGTTTACTTCATATATTTAATCTTTTAGATTGTTACTTTCGTGGTCATGACATCATTCAGCTTTGGGAAACCATAGTAGAAGACGTGAATATACACTTAAAGCAGTGAAAATGATATGAGAAGAAAATGTAATACCAATATGATACATTGGAACGTATGTGACGCCATAAGCATTTTAATAGCTCTAATAGGAGCACATATCAAGTGAAAACCTTTAACTCCTCAAGAAAAGAGACAAGGACTCTTATGGTGATTTAGTCGACTGCTTAATAAATGATATCAATTAAAAGGAGTAAATGAATATGAGAATTAATGAAACATGTGTGAAGACTCGACTAATGACAAGTACACGTTTCCTATAAGGATATATAAACCGTATATTAGAAAAAATAAGGATCATGTGAGTTACAAAAATATACTAACACAGTAGGGGTGATACCTTATGAAGGAAGCATGTGAGTATAGAAAAAAGTGAAGTATATGATCAAATCAACAGCTAGAGCAAGTTGGAAGCATATGGAATATTATATTATCAACATATGAACACTTATACAATGTATTATCTAGGATCTACTTGACTCATATAAGAGAAACATGTGACAAGGATTTGGCTAGGAAGAATAAAAACCCAAATCTAGTAATAAACCCATTTTAGAATACTTTGATGCATTTGTGAGATATTAAGGAGTAACAAAATGGAAGTAAACTATATTACAAATTATGCATCATTACTGTGGTCCCTTTACTAGTAATAACACTTAAGTAGTTCACCTTATTAAGAACCCTAGGGAAATTAAGGGTGGTTGTTTGGAGTTGGGAGGATAATATAGAAAGCTTTAGATAATCTATAAATGTGTTGGTAAAATAATTAGAAAAAACCAACCAATTTTATCTTTGTAAACCATTCTTGACCTCCCCTTTTTGCTCTATTAAATTTAACCACAAAATAACTAAGTAGGTGATGCGCCTACTTCATCGCAAAAGCTGGTATACTTTCAAAATAGTTGATACACCTGTTTCCCCCTATTTTATGCCAAAAATGGGCTTTAAACTTGTGGATCTTGGGGAAAATTTATGTGTATTGGGTTGCCTATTTCTTTCACTTAGTTTGGGCCTCAAATTTGTCCATTAGTCTAAGTAGGTAAGCAACTATTTGGTCTATATCTACTTTAGTAAGCTTGAGTAACTGATTCAATGATTTTTTCTATGTAAGTTTGTCAGTTAGTCCAAGGAGGTAATGTACCTACTTGTCACCTATTAGGTTAATTAACTCAAGAAAGAACCTTATTTATTTTATCCCATTTTCCAAATATTATCCCCTTTACTACAACTTAACACATAACTTTAAATCTTAAACTCAAGTATATCCTTACTATCTTGATTATTATATACTTTTGTGGGTGTTAACACTGTCGTTTATGTATTAAAACGTATGGAGTGTTACATATGGGGTATTAAATCATCCCTTATTTTGTATTATTCATCCTCGAATGAAGGGTGCTCCTAATGGATTGATTAACTCTGATTTTCATAAGAAAGTTAACTAAATTTCTCACTATAAACAGGACAATCCAAAATTAGTCAGCAAATAAAAAATATGTATAAACCAGTGTGACATGGAACATCATTGTATATAGCATAGGAAAAGAGAATATGATAAATGAAAATCTTCTCTTAGCCATGGAATTCTATGAAGATATAACACCTCAAGAAGTTATCTAGATTTTAACTTATTAATTGTTTGTGACTTAACTTGAAGCTTGAGACTACATGTGAGAACAAAAAGGTTATGTACCTCCTGTGTATATATATGGTTTTGGTTTTCATGTTTTCAAATCCCTCTAATTATACATCGAAACATAACAAACCATGGTTATTCCGAGTTTGGAGTAGAAAGTTATGCCCCTTTCGTTAGAGCCTTATAGTATTTCTAATTTTTTTGTGATTCTGGTTCATATTGGTGTTTTCAGGGGGTGAAATGGTGTACAATTACATTCTTGGAGTCTTGGTAATGATTGGGGATAAATTCCACATATTTATACATGTTTATAAACCTCCAAACATGCTACAGTAGGAAGCTTGGCTCAAATGCAAACATTCCACTTTCTCAGAAAGTATGTAGGGATATTTTACTGAAGGTAACCATGAAACCCACCATGTTATGCTATAGAGGTTGGCTCAGCACCAACCATGACACGTTTGGGTGGTAGTTGCGATAGTAGAAGTGACAAGGTTGGGGTCGTGGTTACATGTCAGTTTGAGTAAGTTTTCTACATTTTTACAAGGCTATTTTGACATTTACCACCTATTAAATCATCAATACTATATCATTTTTTTCGGTATTTAAATATATTTAATCTCCAAGCAATTATTTCAGTTCCTTCTACAATACGTCAAATCAAAGTAAAGTTTACCTCTCCAATTCTCTCAAGAATAAATCTTAGGGTTCTTCTTCAAGGGGTCTTTGGGAAGCCTTTTCTCCTAGGATTTCTCCATTGATTTTCTCTAAGTTAGGTATGTGAGATTTTAGCAAGGTTATACTTCAACCTTATGCCCAAATACCTAGTAGTTTAATTCATGGTCATGATCTAGATATTTTAGGGTGAATCCTAAAATTATGTCTATGTAATTAAAGCATGTATTTTATATACTCTTGTTATGATCATAGTTAAGTATATATGTTTATATTATAATTCCATAAATTATTATGAATTTTTATAATTGGTCAAGTTTATGGTTTCAATCCCCCTATGTTGAGTCTATACTCTTAGTTGGTCATGTTGGGGAAAATTTCAGGATATGTTTAGAAGTAGGGTAGAATCATTATTGACGGTCATGGTCAGTTTATGGATTTTAGAGTCTAATCACAGATCATGATTCAATTAACTAAAAGAAGTTAAACCTATGAGGGCTATTGTAATATGATAAAGACAAACATATTATAAGTTCATAGGCCCTTATGTGGTCAAGAAGATAGAAAGATAATTTTTATGTTCAATTCATGGTCAATTTTGAGAGTTGTATTAGCACCGAGTGGATTTGGGAAACTTAATCCTTATCTCATACCCTAGGTAACCAAATGATTGTAAGATCATAGCCCACAGTGGCATTTACAGTTCAGGCTTAGTAGATCCACTATGAGTTAGACATTTCCCTTACTTTGGTAGGTTTAAGACCCCACCCAACATGGGGATATATATTTGACCATGTAGCCTTGCCCACAAGGAATGTCAGTTATAGAACCTCCCAGTTGAGTTATTTGATCTTAATTTATTTTGGTCAGTCCTTTGTCAATCAGATTAGCAGATTCAAAAAAGATAGAGTTAAGAGTAGAAGAACTAAATGATACTTTTATTATATTATTGTCTTATTGCATATATTTTGTTTATTTGGATCAATAGGTGGCTTTTGAGGTATGTGTTATACATTCATGCAATGCATATCTAGATTCCTATTTATGGATATAGCCTGTTGCATTAACACCTTCACATGCTCAATATATTCAAATGTGAGCATACGTACTTTCGTTGCATGGATTTTACTCATGTAGGTTTAGGAAACCTTCCAGACATTTGCAGTCTTGGACCTTATTCTTAGCAGTGTCAAAGTAGAGTGCTGAGTTCAAACTGGTTCTAGGAATAAGCTGGAGATTTTTAAATTATTTCCTCTAATTTAGAATATAGATTTTGGTATATTATTATTATCCAGTTTTTGGCTAGCTAGGGGCATTGTCCTAGCTTATTATCAGTATATATCTTGTTATTGCCTTTTGTTCATTAATTGTGTCAGAAATGGACTATGAGTTTTCTTGATTATTCATCTATTTATTTATTAATTAAAATGTGAGGTCCAATTAGTAGATATTTACTGTAGGATATTTCTTCTTCCGAGAATGGGTGATAGAGCCAGACATGAAGCAAGTGGTCCCTTTGAGGATGTAAGGGAGACTTAGTGGATAAGGATGTCTGTCCTGTTCGGGGGGTGATCTCCAAGTCCTAGGTTATGTCTTAAATCATAGGTTAGGTAGACTTTTTGTTATGGGAATGAACTGCATCATACTTATAACTTATAGGCTACTAAGCATATATGAACTTTTCCCATTGTTCTAACTTCGAATTTTAACTCCTAACTTCTATTCTGACTTATTCTTTCAGTGTTCAGTTCGTTACTCCACAACAATTAACTCTCCAGTCTAACAAGAACTATTAGAATCATGCTCCACCAGCTTCAGAGCCACAATATCCATCCGCAGAGATAACCATTACAGAGTTACCTAGCAGAAGAACATGTTGGCTTAGACAATGATAGAACAGGCCGAGAAGCCAGCTCATGTTCCTGCCGTTCAACCAATTTCTCTTGATGTAGGAGTTGTAATGGTGAGGGAGTTCTTGAGATTAACTCCCTTAGATTTCTTTGGTTTAAAAGTTGATGAGGACCTGGAGAACTTTATAAAGGAGGTTAGAGGATTTTTGAGTTGATAAATGTGTTATAAGTGGGAAAGGTAGAGTTATATGCTTATAGGTTGAAAGATGTTTTTAGGTCTTCGTATAATCTATGAAATAAGAATAAAGGAATTAGGAGAACTTCGTCCTTATTGGGATGAGTTTGAGAGGGAGTTTATGGACAACTTCTTTATGAGAGAGAGGAGGTGGGAGAGAGTTAGGCTTCTGAGTTTAGACTAGGGCTCCATGATAGTGGCTGAGTATGGACTGAAGTTTACTAAGCTCTCTAGGTATGTTCCCGAGATGGTTGCATGCACGCATAACCGAATGGATATATTTGTATCAAACCTTTCTCCAAATTTGATCTTGGAAGGAAGGGAAGCTATGTTGACCAGTGATATGGAAATAGACAAGTCGATGGTTTATCTTGAAAATATTGATAAGGATAAGGCCAGACTGAGGGAGAGTAATTATACTAATAGTGCCAATATATCCAATTCATGTTCAATTAATCTCAGGTGGGGGTCATAGGTAGCAACAACAACATACTTCTAGGGGATCGATCCCTTGTTTTTTTAGTGCATCTACTTGGAGTTTTAGATAGCCTCTGAATCCTATGATTTCTTAGAGAGATTCTTAGGGTTGTGTTATAGGAGGGAACACTTATCCTTTATGTAGTAAGTGTGGTAAGAACTATCCTAGCCATTACATGCTTGGGTATGATGGGTGTTATAGATGTTTTTAAGAAGGTTACACTCTAAGGTATCCCATCTAAGGGTTGTTTTAGGTTTGGTTAGCCAGGTCACTAGATTAGGAGTGTCTTGTGGCCTAGAAGGGAGGTGGACGTAATGCAACAACAACACCAATAGCACTAGAAACTCACCCATCTCAGTAGGGAGCCTCTATTAGTACAGGTAGTAGTCAGTTCCAGAACCACTTATATATTTTAGGTTCTTGGCAGGATCAGGAGATGTCTGATAAATATAGTGATAGACATGTTAGATGTCACATAGTGTTAGTTTTTATGTATTGTTAAACCTTGAATCCAATCTAATTTTTGTATCCCCTTTTCTACTAGGAATTTTTGTATTAATTCAAAGTTTGATATAAGTCCTTTTCTGTGTTAAATCCTATAGGTACTTCATAGTGGTTGAGAGGGTCTATAGTAGTTGCCTAATATCTATTTTGGGAATGGTAGTTCCAGTTGTTTTGAATGATTTATACATGATCGATTTCAATGTCATTCTAGGAATAGACTTGTTCCATTCATGTTATGTTGTTATTGATTATAGGTCAAGAATTGTCCAGTTTAAGTTTCTTGATAAGACTATCCTCAAGTAGGAAGAGAGTAGTGTTATTTCAAAGAGTAGGTTTACTTTTTACCTCAAAGCTAGGAAAATAATTTATAAGGGTTGCATTTACCACCTAGTTAGAGTCCAGGAGTCTAAGTCTGAGACACCAGATATCCATTCCATCAGAGAGTTTGTATATATATTTCCCGTGGATTTACCCAGAGTTTCTCCTGATAGGAAAATAGACTTTGGTATAGATCTCAAAGTTTAGGGTGTTGAAATATCAGTTAGTAGACCTTCTAGAAAAGGGAATTATCTGCCTAGTATGTTTCCCTAGGTTCCCCTATCTTATTGATGCATAAGAAATATGATTCCTTTTGAATGTGCATACACTACTACTAGTTGATCAAAGTATTAATAAAAAAATATTCCATTCCCAAGATTGATAACTTGTTCGATCAGTTACAGTGTGTTAGCCATTTCTCAAAAATTGATCTCCATTATAGATATCATCAGCTTAAGGTTAGAGAGCCATACATGCCAAGCACGACTTTTTGTACCTTCTATGTCCACTTCAAGTTTGTGGTCATGTCCTTCTATTTAACTAATGCTTCTGCAACCTTTATGGACCTCATAAACAGGAATTTAAGCTACTCTTGGATCTGTTCAAACTCTTAAGGATCGTTAGCTATATGCTAAATTCTCTGAGTATGAGCTTTATCTACAGTTAGTTTCCTTCCTTAGTCACATCATTTCTAATGCAGGAATTTTGGAAGACTACCTAAATATTAATTTAGTTAGAAATTGTCCTAGACCAACCTCTCCTTTAGATATTCTTATTTTTCTAGGTCTAGCTGGGTATTACCATAGGTTTTTCTAGGGATTTTCCTCCATAGCTACTCCTTTGACCCATTTGACTCAAAAGAAGGTGAAGTTTGAGTGTTCATATGCATGTGAGAAAATTTTTAAGGAGTTGAAAACTAGATTAACTTCAAATCTAGTTTTCAAATTTCCTAGCGCTTAAGATTTTGTAGTTTATTATGATGTCACCAGGGTTGATTCAGTATGTGTTTTGATGTAGCATGGTAATGTGATGTCTTATGCTTTGAAGCAACTTAATACTCATGGGAAAAATTATCCCACTCATGATATTGAGTTGGAAGCTATAGTCTTTTCTTTGAACTTATGGAGACACTACTTGTATGGAGTGCACATAGATGTTTTCAATGATCATACGAGTTTTCTAAATATGTTTAAGAAGTATTTGTATCTTCATCAGAGAAGGTGGCTTGAGTTGCTAAGGTATTGTGATATGACACTTATGTACACCCGACCCCCTTTTCAGTAGATGACATTAGGATTTAAAGGCTTTTTTTCATTAATATTCAGTCATACGCAAAAGGCCAATGTATTGGTTGATACTCTTAGGAAGTTGTTCTTGGGTAAATTTTCTCATGTTGATGAAGATAAGAGGGAGTTGGCTAGACAGGTGCATAGGCTTGTACATCTTGGGGTTAGATTGATGGATGGTAATGGTGGTGGTATTCTTGTTCAAAATTTTTCTGAGTCATCTCCTAAAAGTGAGGTAAAGATCAATCAAGATAGTGATTTAGTGTTAGTTAAAGTAAAGAGAACATTCCAGAAGCATAAAGACCAATATTTCTCTCTAAGGTGATATATGGTTCTCCTCAATGAGGGGTCTCTTTGTGTTTTGGAAGATGATGATTTGAGATATATGATTCTATCTGAGGTTCATGGTTTTTGATACTTTTTTTATCCTGGAGCCACTAAGATGTATAAGGATATGAAGGAAGTGTATAGTGGAAAGGAATGAAGAAGGACATAGCTCAGATTGTGGCTAAGTGTATAAATTGTTAGTAGGTTTAGGTAGAGCATCATAGGAAAGCAGGTAAAATGCAGCAGTTTGAGATTCTGACATTGAAGTGGGAGGTAATAAATATGGATTTTGTCCCTAGTTTTCCCTTATCCCAGAAGTATGATTCCATATGGGTAATAGTAAACTGAATTATTATGTCCACTCACTTCCTGCCAGTTCCTTATCCCAGAAGTATGATTCCATATGGGTAATAGTAAACCGAATTATTATGTCCACTCACTTCCTGCCAGTTCACACCAGCTATTCAGTCAAGAGGTATGAAAGGATATATTTGTGGGATATTGTTCTATGAATGGGATACTATTGACTATTATCTCAAATCAGGCTACAAATTTTGCATCTCATATTAGAGGTCCTTTAAGAAAGTTTTGGGTTTGCAAGTTCACTTAATGACATCTTTTCATCCACAGATAAATGGTAAGGCTGAGAGGAATATTTATACACTAAAGGATATGTTGAGGGCATTTCTAATTGATTTCAAAGGAAGTTATTTTGAGCACTTTTATTTGATTTAGTTTTCATACGACAACAACTACCACTCTAGCATGCAGATGGAACCATTTGCGGTTTTGTATGAGAGAAGGTATACATATATAGTTTTTTGGTTGAAGATGGGTAAGCCAATAGTAGTTGGTCTAGAGATATTTGCAAAGCTATGGAGGAATTTCATATCATCCATCAAAAATTGAAGGCAACTCAAAGAAGACCGAAATCCTAAGCAAATACAAGGAGAAGAGAGTTAGAGGTTGGGGTAGGTGAATAGGTATTCTTGAAAATATCACCTATTAAGGGCCTTATGAGTTTTGGGAAGAGAGAGAGGTTGAGTCCAAGGTATATTGTACCATATAATATTTTTAGGAGGGTAGGTAATGTATCTTATGGATTATATCTTCTACAAGAGTTAGTAGCAGTTTATAATATTTTCCATATTTCCTTACTCAGAAAATGCCTAAGTGATCAATCCTTAGAAGTACCAGTAGAGAGTGTCATCATTGAGGATTATTTGATGTATACGAAGATTTCTATTTAGATCTTAGACAGAGAGGTTCTAAAGTTTTGAACCAAAGAGATTTCTTTAATCAAGGATATTTGGAGGAACTAGTCAGTTGAGAGAGGTACTAAGGAGGCAGAGGTAGATATGATGAGTAGATATCTGAACTTGTTTCCTTCTAGCTCCACTTCAGTTTGTGGTAATAGCCTATCCATCAAGCTTTTCCCTTGTCTGCTCATGAGGATGTACATGTAGGTATAGCATTACATGAGTCCCTATATGAGTAGTTGTTCCTTATTTGATGAGTTCATAGTAGTTATAGTCTGTTGTAGTAGCATGCGTGTTGATCAACTGAATTAGTAGCATTTTAGGGGTTAGTTTGACTAAAATAAATCATTGGATATTATATTCACGTCCAACTCAATCTGTTGGTTAGTTTCAACATTGTAGTTCTTTTAATTCTAAGGGTATCCTTCATTCATAGATGAATGATCCCAAGGGAGAGATAATGTAACACTTAGAAAATTTATCTACAGTTTAACCCATTAATTGTTTGTGGCTTAACTTGAATGTTGGACCAAAATTTTTTTCCTTTTTATAGATATATGGGTTTTGTTTTTATGTTTGTGAGTTCCTCTAGGTCTACTTTTCAATGCAATAAATTACGCGTCACTTTGAGTTTGGAGTAGAAAGTTATGCCCCTTTCTTTACAACCTAGTTGTATCTCTAAAATTTCTCACAAATCTATGCCTTTTGGTATTTTTGAGGGATGAAATGGTGTTTTTTACATTCTC
>JBDJHY010305140.1:0-16891 GCA_039654485.1 Withania somnifera | reverse complement strand
GCTAGACGTAAATCTAGTCTTTATTTTACTAAAGAAAAGTTTTTACTCTCTATATTCTTCTTCCTATCTCTACGTTCCCTTTGTCAGTTCATGTTGGAATTATATCTAATATTCGAGAAGAATTAAAATAGTAAGCTCAAGCATATAAGAACAACTAATTAATTTGATCATTTTATAAACCAAATCCACTGTCTACTAAATAATTATATTACTAACTACAACAATCCTAGAATGAGAAGTTTAGCTCCTCCAAGAATGAAAAATTATAATACATTATACAAAGAAAAATGTAAAAATATATATGTAAAGGAGAAAAAAGAATTAAATTAATGATCTTCAGCTTTCACAACGGCTCCTAACTCTCTCTAGGTCCAAAAGTTTTGTAAATATCGTATAATACTTATAGGTGTACGAAAAGTTCCCTTATCCTAATTGGACCTAGCTTGGATGTTGTAGCTGAATTCCCAACCTTTTGTGGAACACTGTCCAGCTCCAGGAAGTATGGAACGCTGCCCATTACACACCAGTAGCCTAAGGAAACACTAGCAATGGGTAGGGGTTGCAGCCACCTTGCCTCTACAGCATTTTACTTTTCTAAACTTCATTCCTTGCTCTGTGGAACTTTGTGTAACTCACCATAACTCCTCCGTAGGACGAGATCCATATTCAAACTTGTATTTTCCATGTTTAACATATAGTGATCTCGCCTTTTGATTCCTCCTTAGCACATTTCCTTTATTCAGTTGCATTTTATTCTGCATATAGCCTAATCACATTTGTTAGCTCACCACCATCAATTATGCACAACACATAGATAGGTGAAAACTTATCCTTAAAACTCAAGCTTATATATGAGCAAAATATGGAATTTAAGTGTATAAATACGCCTAAGATCAAACAAGCTATGGTTTCCTCGCTTGTATATCAAGAAAATTGTTTGGTATGACAAATTAAATGATAATAGAGAAGATAAAGTTAACTATCATTTGTAATTTCCTCTATATAAATTCGAACCTATTATCTATTTGTCCTAACATTTGTAAACTAAGATTATTACCGAAGGATCGTCGATTTCCTTGATCGAAAATAGACTTTTCTGACCAAATTTTGACTAGTCATACATATCATATATGGGTGGAAGAATGAGAAGAAAGAGGATTATATGGCTATTGATATGAAATTATGATGCTTGGTCCATGTTTTCCATCCCTATTGTCATGGACCTACTCCTTCATTGCACCACTTAGACACCATTTGATGCATATGTATTGTTATGCAAAAATATTGAATATGTAGAAGCCTTTTATTTGATGGAATATTCTTAAAAGAAAAGACTCTAGATTCATATAAATTTGCTAGAAAGACTCCTTCGAAGCCTTGAAATATTATTGGCATAAAAAGAATAGAATTTAATTGTACATATTTAGAATCGTGTACAACAATTATTATTTAGACATTAACTATTAAATAACAAGTATATATAAATCCTTTTGATTTGTAACTCATCATCAATCATTCAAGAACCTTCGGTACAATATAAATCTTTCTTTGGCAATCTATTACTATATTCTATTAAGTGTCTTTTGGTGTTCTAAATTTATAAAACTTGTCTTATTTTAAAAATTAATAAATGTAAAATTTAAATAAAATTTAAAAAATATAGCACTATTTAAATAAAATAATTTTAAAAATAATATAGTGGTTAATAATGATGATGATAGTTATAATTATCAGTTGAGAGAGGTGTTGTTGGTTGAGGGTGATGATTATGTGCTATAGCTAGTACAGATAGTGGTTGATATAAGTGGCTAACAGTCATACTTGATAGTTCTGTGATTTGATAATTGTGATGGATGGTAAAAATAAAATAATAGCGCTGACTGATAATTGTTGTTAATAGTATAAAGTGGTGGGCCTTTGAGCCATGAATATCTAAGAAAAATTGATCTATCTCTTATATGATATCAACTCTCGTTTCACTTAGTTGTATCACCATGTTTTTAGACTATCATGGAGAAACTCATGAAATTTCATTTAATGCTTGTTCCATTAGCCAAGCTTGACTCACGATGTATACTTCCTCACATCTTTCTCCTAGTAGGAACTTACTCTCTTCTTCTACTAGAGGTTTGTCTTCAGTGTTGAATAAGACTGTATATTGTGGATCAACAAAAAATTTGGTTATAGCCGGAATTTCTATGAGGTGGGAACACATTCTCTCAAAAGCTTCGCATTATTCTATCAGTTAATCCCATAGTTATGCTTGTTGCTCTTCTATTTGGTTCAACATTAATAAGCTGAGGATTATGTTCTGCATCCTTTGCTTAATTACATATACCAATATCAAAACCAAAAAAATAAATTGTAATAAGGGCTCAGGATAGTAGGGAATAACAGATAAAAAAACCATTCTAATGGCAATCCTTACCACCACATATATGACATATACACAATTCAAAATATTGAGTAGGTAATCACAACTCGCTCCTCTAAATATTATCACAATTGCTATCCAAGTGGGGTCTTACACAATACTTATAAGAATATCCGTCATTCAATTGTTACTATCCACGCCAACATATCAAGAAGAGTGGTAAAATAGTAAAAGAAAAATCTTTGTACAAAATAAACTATGTATAATTCAAATAAATAAAAATAAATATAATCTAGGTAAGTAATTAATTTCGAAGTCCCTTGCATTAGCGCAAAATCTTATTGCATCCAAATGCAAGGGCAAGTGTGCACAGTTGTATAAACAGTATAGAAGATCTTCAGAATCGGATGTTAAATCAACTAGGACTTGGTCACGACCAGAAAATTGAGTTGTGAGGGCATCTACCTCCTATTTGTAGACATGCCTAACCTCTAAACTCGGTCCAGAGCATAAAGTGGTGGTCCATACCAAGAACCAAAAGAAAAATAGAACAGAGATGAAGAAAAGACTTAGGAGAAGAACATGAAAATTCAAAACAGAAAATAACCCCCTAGAACTATGTATTATGGATATAGAGTATCTATATACAAAGAATAGTATAAAATACAACCCACATCGAGAAAAACTACAAAATAATCTTAAAAGGATATAAAAAGGACAACTCTGGTGATAGAAGGAGAACTGATTAGCAAGAATGCCAGCTACTCACCGTATCTCCTGAAACAACTATGGTCTATCTCACTCGCCCTGATGACTTGTACTAGGACCTGCACTATAAATAATGCAGAAATATAGTATGAGTACCAAAAACAACGGTTACATAGTAGGCGTCATAGGCTTGCCGGGAAAAAATATCATAAACTGATTTCTCAGATCATGATGACACCTACTATCCCACTAGTTGGGGAACCAACCCAGTAACCCAAAGATGAAGCGGAGGTCTACCATCCAAAATAGCGGGAAGCATAATTTTAATAATAAGGTATAACGGAAAGGGAATATATTAAAAAGCCGAAATATCATAACAGAATCAAATAACTCCCAAGACCCGGTATTAGTGTGACTAAAACAGAGCCTCTAAGTATTTAGTATAAATAAAAGTTTAGTACAAGTATACCTCTAAAAATACAACATAGACAAGTCCAATCTGAAGAGAGAGAGATAGAGAGAGAGAGAGAGGAAGAACAACTGGACCTTGAGCTCACCCTATATTTCTAAAAATATCAGCAAGTAGGCACGAATGACAATCCGTGAATCAACATTCAACACTAGTACTCTGCTCAAAACCATGGGAACAAGTGTTGTATGAGTACAAGTAGTCAAAGAAACCCATACCAGTAGGCTTCGAGGGACCACTAGGCACATAACAATCATAAAAGTGGTAAATAATGGAACACAAGAAAGTAAGGTCACAGAAGAAAATATTACCACATGGAAGCTAGCTACTCAGATGGGAAGCAAGTAAACAAATATGCATGGCTTTTCTAGTTAAATCATATAACAGGATCTAAGGAAAGAAAGGAAGATATACCTAGAATCCTTGTAGCATATATATCAGAGTAACAATAGTAAGTAATCAAAGAGATAGATATGTAGACAAGCATAGAACATGGATGGTATACTAGTAACCTCAAGTAAGAAAGGAAGGAACAATCAAACGATACCTTGTACAAACATCCCATGTAAAAAGACAGTCTCAATAATGATAATTAAGTAGTAAATACAAAAAAATAAATTAGCACTACCAAATCCCCCATAAGAATGACACAGTGTACATAGAAAATAATCTTATCCACAGGCATCCAATACTACAATGGGTACATTGAAGAAAATAAGTGCAGAAAAGTAAATATACACTATGAAGTAACTAGTCCTGTATACGTTCCTCCTCCGGTACCGATAATCCCTATAGGTTGGATTAATGGAAGGTTAATCCTAATTCTCGTATATCTTTGCTTAACGACCCCCCCCCCCTTTATTCAAAATATATTCCAGAGGCAAGGTCCATGGAGGTACGCCCACAACTTACAATCTCTAATGTCATCATAATCTCACATCCTAAGTCATCGAGCCTCAAGGGTCTCACAGTTTGGCATCCAATGCCTCATAACAAAAGTATCATCAAGTCGTACTCGACAAGTCATGGAGTTCAAAGCATCAATATAGTGGTATCACCAACTTCCTTAAGGGAACCAGTGTCATAAGAGTCTCCAAGCCAATCTACGTGGTAAATGTAGAAAAGTTATACTCACTATCATACGACAACGGACTCAAGTGCCAATGGTTGTGCTCACTGGCGAACATAGTTGGAATCAAGTCCTAGCATTAATTAGTAAATTGATATTTCCTAGTGCCAGGGTGTAAAGCATGGAGTAAACAAGTGAAAAAGTTATAACGGCGTCTGATACACTAACGAGTCTAAAATGTTAAAGATTCTTTAACTTATATTATTATTAGAATATTCCAAGTTCTCATATGTTATGTCATTATCCATCATTATCCTTATTATCAGTATCTAGTCTCTACGGCATTAAAATCAAGTGGTGATACGGGCCCCATCCCCAATGCACTCTCAACACGGAGACCATGGATCAACCCTTCGTAGAATGAATTCACAACACATAATATACATAGTCAACCTATTCAATGCACATGCACATCTAAGCTACAACTAGCCACACAATACAATAGACCAAACCTGAGGGAAAAACCCAAAACCAACCCATTCAGAGTCACCTAAAGGCATCATAGGATAATTCTAAGTCACGGGCATCGTATTTCACTGAGCCTAAATATAAGGACAAATGGGAAACGGAACGAAGAAATGGTCCAAGTACACGGTAATAACCTAGAAAACCAGCCCATATATGCTATTTATTAAAATTATCAAAGCTATATAGCTAGAGATAGCCCCATAGAGCTTATCTGTCGTCGATGAATAATATGCTACAAATTCCAATGTCAGTCTGACTGATATCAGAAGGCCTTCAACGGCTCTAACACTTATATAGTAAGAATCCAGGGATCAATACGAGCCTAATGATGTTATTTATACTAAGTTTTGGACTTGGCCTAAAATCAGGCCCAGAATGGGCTGTCAGGCCCCACACCCTAGATTAAAAAAAGCACTATCACAGGGTTCCCAGATACACTAGGAAACCATGCTCCAAAATTAAGGAAAAAACAGGCAGCGGAAAGGATTCTGAAAACCCTAAGTAAATTAATTAAAAAGTGGTTGAAGATTCAAGCTTTTGTGAATTAAATGAAGGAATTTGAGAGACAAACATTTATTACAGATTAAAATAAACCCAAAGAACATGGATTTACCTAATAATTCCAAGAAAATCAAATAATTCATGATTTCACAACAAGGGCATTAATGGAGGAAAACCCCATTTTTATGGAATTTAATGGAGAAAAATACCTACCAAGAGTGGGGAAGATGTGGAGAATCTTCAAGAAACTTTTCCATGAAGTTTGATGGAATTTCCCACTACGAATCGCACTAGGAGAAAAGGAAAAATTGAGAAAAGCATTGAGGCTCAGCTATTTTTATGTTTGGCTGTGCTAGGGCGTGTTTGCTCTATTTTAGCCCGAATATGAGAATTATATTTATTATTTTATTTATTTATTTACTGCAACTGTGCTATTTATGCGATCGTGCTAATTTTACCGCGATCGCGTTATGGAAGCACAATCACATTTATGGAAAAGAATATCTGCAACTACAGAATTTTCAAATAAGGGTAGAAAACTGAAATGGAGTCTAAAAGCAACAAACTAATTATAAATTTTTAGTGAAAAATATATTCCAGATTCAATGGAATAGAGGAAAAGGGCATCAGAGATCTTTTGAGAAAAATTACCCTTAAAACCAAGAAATATTGAATTCTCACTAATCTACCAAGGTACTTTAAATTACACTGGATACTCCAAGAAATAAACTAATACCCTTACTAGCCTTAAATCACCATTCTAAGCTAATGGAAGCATTCGAATTTCATTCCAACACTTTGAATATTGAAAGACCACCCCAAGCTCCATGTTAAGCCTTAATTGAAATGAAAAACCTCACTTTAGCATAAACTCAAAATGAAAAGTATGAAACACCAACTTAAGGTCCATCTAGACTTTATTCGGTATTCCAGAGCTAACAAAACTGTCGGAATCTAATCCCAATCTCATCGTGAAGTAAAGTTAACTAGAGTCAATGAATAATTAGTTTTAGGCTTTAAAATAGGCAAAGTGAGATAAATCTCAACCGAGCAGCCAACAAAATCGAAATATGGTCTCATCAAGTCATAAATGACCTGAGGCAGCTACTAGAAAGCTCTAGAATACAAAATGTCATGTAACTCTCCTAATGACCTGAGGGTCATTACAACATCCACTACTAAAAGGACTTTCATCCTCGAAAGTCTAAATAGAGCGAAGATGAGTAAAGAGAGACTCCAACCAAGGGGACAGAACTCCTACACAAGCATCCATGACAATTCCACTAGCCAAAAACTACACACAAAAGTTAAGAACCACCCCCCTAAAGATCAAATACCAATACCATCAACCACACTCCCTAAAAGGATCACAAGCTATCTCAAAACTAAAAAACCAAAGACGAAATCAACAACTACTATGTCGAACACCCTAAAGCTTACAAAATGCACACCGCCACACTGCTGGGAGATGAAGCTGGGAGAAACACCATACGAAGACTGAAGAACAATTTATAAGTTCCTAAATATAAACTATCCTTCCAACTTTACGTCAACCCCAATAACCTGCCTAGTTAAGCCACCTCCAAGAGATATTGTTAAAGATCTACAATGCCACCATAATCCAACTCGAACTACATATCCTAAGCTCCCAAGAAATATCTAATATGATGCCCTACCAAGTGAGACCCCAAACCTCTATGATGCCACAAGGCCTACTAGAACCTGATACTAGCCTTTCAATCACTGAACAAAAAAAGTACCCTGAATCGATACCATAATAATTGAAACCCACGCACCACTAAGCCAACTCTCGCAAGAAATATCAATATTGTACTCAAACTACGGGAAAGATACCCTAATGGGAGCAAAACTATCTAGCCAAACCAATGCAATTACCTTCAAATCAACGAAACTCCATACTGTCAATACTCTTTAAAAGATATACAACAACTCCTACTGTTTGCAACTCCCCTACCAAGTCTCATCGCCCTAGTACCATCCCCTCTAGCTACGACTCTACCTGAATTATACATACATCAAATGATAAAGCTCAATTTAGCATTCCCGCATGATGCTAAACAATAAATCATCCACCACACCAAATCTCAAAACTTAAATCTATTAATTTTCCAAACAATCGCAACTCCGGCCTGCTGACTAGTTGAAAATCAACTCCACAATCATTTATCGTTGGAACATCCCCACCACAACAGGACATATCTCGTACACAACATATAATATAGACTATGCTGAAAAACACCTAGGGTAAAGGCTAACAATAAATCCTAAGCCTATGCCATTCCAATATCAAACACACACCGGGTTCAACACAATATGTTAACCCGCCCTTGAGACGCCATATAAAGAATCTGCAACACAATCTTACTCAATTATAAGAATCATCAAACCAACTCTGTCTGTCAAGAAACCACGATAACACCACAACTCAAGGAAGACGTGATCCTTCTCAACCACTGGAAACAAACTCCCATGGGAGCCCAATTAATCATCCTACACACTATCACCCAAAAATTCCACACCTAGAAACCACTCTCTTTACCTGAACTAGGCTAACCAAACTAACTTAAGTATTGTCAGTCTGCACTGATAATAAACATGCCTAATATATACCGAATGAAACTATAACCAATCTATGGCACCAATATATCCAAACTAGTAGAAATCTACATCAACAAGAGTTACATAACTGGTGACCACTATCGTATAACACAAACCAAAACCTACCAAGGATAAACTTTTGAAATTAAGAAGAAGGACTTCCTATCAAAAAAATTCTAAAGACAAAGCACCATCACCAAATATACAATCTCAGGAGGCATAAGGAAATCTAATCTCCGGCAGATACTAGAATTGACTGTAAACACCAGGTTATTAACATATACTTAGACTGATTCTTCATTCCATTTCCCATTTTTCCTTATATTCTCGTGACTTAGAATTAGGCTTGTAATGGCTTTAGGGTGACTCTGGAAGTCGTAACATATTGATGCATGGGTTGGTTTTGGGTTTTGCCCTTGGGTTTGGGCTATTATATTATGCTTTCTAGCTGTAGCGTAGATTCACCTACGCAGGACATAGGTTGACTATGTATATTATATGTTGTGTATTCATTCTATGAGAGGTTGAGCCATAGGCTTCATGTTGAGAGTGCATTAGGGATGGAGCCCGCATCACCACTTAATTTTAATGCCATGGAGGCTAGATACTGATAATAAGGATAATGATAGATAATCATATAACATATGATGACTTTGAATATTCTAATAATAATATAAGTAAAATGGATCTTTTAATGTCCTAGAATCGGTAGAGTATAGAGCACCTGCTATCACTATTTTCATTTATTTTAGTCCAGGCCTCACACCCTGGAATCGGAAAATATCATTTGACTAATTAATGCTGGGACTTGGGTTCGACTATGTTCGGCATTGAGTACAGCCATTGGCACTTGAGTTCGTTATTGTACAACAGTGACTACAACTTCTTGACACTTATTACAAGTATTGTCTTGAACACTTTCATGAAACCTATTCCCTAGAGGACATTGGTGATACCACTATATTGAGGCATTGAATGCCATGACTTGCCGAGTATGACTTGATGATACTATTGTTATAAGGCATTGTATGCTTGACTTTGAGACCCTTGAGGCTTAGTGACTTAGAATATTAGATTATGATGACGCTAGAGATTATATGTAGTGGGCGTACCTGCATTGACCTTGCCTCTAGGCTATATTATGACCAGGGGGTATAGGACAGATAAGAGATATACAAAAATTAGGATTAGCCTTATACAAAAATGGATCCTACCTGCTGGGCCTATGATTACCAAAGGATGAACATACACTAGACTGGTTACTTAATGGCGTGTATTTATTTTTTGCCACTTGATTTCTTCAGTGTACCCCTAGTAGTATTATAGGCCTAAGGGTGAGCTTGTTTACTGTGTATGCTGTCATTCTTATAGGGAATTTGGTAGTGTTAATTGACTTTTTGTATTTATTGCTTAATTATCATTATTGTTTATACTTGAGCCTGTCTTTTTACCTGGGATATTTGTGATAGGTATCATTTTATTATTCCTTCCTTTCTTACTTAAGGATACCAGTATACCGTCCATGTTTTGTACTTTTCTACTTATCCATCTCTTCGATCACTTACTGTTGTTATTCACATATATTGCTAGAAGGATTTCGGGTATGTCTTCCTTTCTTGCCTTAGATCCTGTTATGTGACTTATCTAGAGAAACCATGTCTATCTATTTACTTGCTTCTTATTAGAGTAGCTAGTTTCCATGTTATACTATTTGATCCTCTGACCTTACTTTCTTGTATTTCATTGTTTATTTATTTTGTGATTGTTATGTGCCTAGTAGGCCCTCGAAGCCTATTGGGTACAGGTTGCTTCTATGACTTGTACTCACACTATACTTGTTCTATGATACAGGTTCGAGTACTAGTGCCCGACGTAGATTCACAGATTGTCGTTTGTGCTTACTTACTGATATTTTCATAGATACAGGGTGGGCTTGACGTTTAGGTGTTCTTTCTCTCTTTGTCTCTCTCTGGATTAGACTTGTCTCTATTGTATTTTTTTTAGGCATACTTTTGTTAGACTTTTGTTTCTACTCTTTACTTAGAATCTTTATTTTAATCACACTGATATCAGGTTTTGGAAGTTATTTGATTCTATTATGATATTCTGCTATTTTTTATATTCCCTTTCCTTTATACTTATTATTACACTTATGCTTTCTGCTATTATGGATGGTAGCTCCTTGCTTCATCTTTTGGCTACAAGGTTGGTTCACATTCATTCTTCCATAGATGATATGTTGAAGGTCTTTAGCAAGCAAGGGCAAGTCTTCCATACCAGTAGCTAAGGCTCCTATAAGGGGCCAAGATAGGGTCCGAGTCAGAGAAGGAGAAAATTCTAGAGCCACCGCACTAGCTAGATCTTCGGGTACTGGAAGAGGGTCAGGCTAGGCCATAGAACAACGACTGAAAGGAATTTAGTTTCAGCACGCAGTGGATCTAGGGTTAGCTTTGGAACCAATGGGATTTTCATCCATGCTAGTTTTGCAGAGCCCATTTCTTGAGATTTTTGGTTTATCTAGGGAAGTGGTATAGGTAATGATTCACCATGGTAGAGGGAGTTTAGGTGCCTACAACAGAGTTAGATGTCCATCGCTGAGTATGGGGTTCTATTTTATGAGTTTGTTGGGTGCACTGCAATGGTTTTCCTTACAGAATGTGAAAGAGAACAAAGGTTTTTTAATGGGTTAATCTTTCCTCTTCGGCTAGTGATTGAGCCTTTCATATTGGCAAGCTAATCTTTTTCTTAGGTTGTAGGCCATGCGATGTTTATGAAAGGATTGCGCCAAGAGGCTTATGGAAGAAGTGGTCTAGGTTCTGGGTCTTCCAGTTGTATTTTCCAGTCTTTTAATGGTTGTGGTTCTCATCTATTTTGATATTCAGGTCCATGTTTTGAATGTGGGATCAGCGATCATTACGCCATATCATGCACTCAGCGGGGTAGTCCTCAGCTGGCTCTGCAATTCGTTCAGTCAGATAGTGCTAATAGGTGTTGTTGGGGGATTCAATTCATCCAATTTTACCTATATTTCAGACTTTATCTTAGCCAGTTCCGGTGGCAGCACAGCTAGTTAGGCAGTAATATAGACATTAGTTGATGTTCAGCCAGATGTTAGGATTTAGAGTTTTGAGTAGATTGTAAGTGGTATTCCTTTTAGGGCTTCATGATAGGGTGGTCATTCTGGTACGACTGGGATCTCAGGTCACTGTTGGTGGTTGGGGTTGCTCTTAAGATGTTCTAGCCCTAGTCATTATATTATGGATTTCCCTTAAGGCCCTATATGCTATATGTGTGGAGTGTTGGATCACTGCGGTAAAGAGTGCCCCAACATGTATTGGTTTAGTCTTCAGTTCGGGAAACTCCTGAGTTAATATTTCCTCTAGTTAGAGGTGTTATTCGTGAGAGGAGGGATGCCCAAGGTCGTGCTCAGTATGGTGAGGCAGGTGGTCGAGTTTATTTTTTGGTTTCTCATGGACAGGCTATGTCTGTTGCTACCTTGACTATAGAAGAAGCTGTGACGACAATATCATCTTTGATTTCACCTTGTTGTTATCTAGTTTGGTTTTTATTTGATGGTTCTGGTAATTCTTTGGTCTTGGTGATTCTTTAGCCTTAGTGATTCTTTCTGCCTATCTATTTATTTACATTTCCCCTATGTTTTGTTATTGGCTAGTGCGCCATGGATTGATAGCTACTACTTGTTGGCTTATAGGTTTTTTTGGTAGTGGATGTTAATGCTAGAACCATTTGGTAGTCGGTTTAGGGGCTTGAGCGTTATTATGGCATGTTGATGCTAGAGTAGGATTTGCTTAGTTGAAGAGGTTCATAGTAGCTGGGATAGTTCATGGATAGTAGTATTGCATCTCTGGGCGTAGGTAGGTTTTCTCCCCATTGTTTACTATGCATTTCTTGGTGGTCACACCAAGATTTCTTCCATAGCCTCGCCTGATAGATCCTTGATTACATGGACGAGTTTTGTAGCCACTGAGAGTTGTCTTTCATCTTATGGCTTGAAAAGGGTACTTTTTGTTACATTAGACATACCTAGGGATCATCCATGACATTAGAATCTATCCTTTCGTGTTGTTATAGTGTCTGTATTATGTTGTAGTGGTTTCCTTAATTGACCTGCCTGGCCACCCACTTGAGTATGAGTTATTCATATTGTCGATTTTGAATTGCATCTTGATTATATTCCTATCCATTTCGAAGGTTGTATCGGTTTTAATTGAGTTCCTTGGTTTCGGGAGTCTTAGGCTTGATGTGTTTTTGTTGGAATTTGATGGAAATAATGTTTTTGTATTTTCTTGCAGGCGAGTCTTTATTTTAGTAGTAGATTAGAAGTGTGATTCCTGAGATAGATTGTATGGTGGAGTAGAATTCAATGGCAACTAGTATCTTTTTTGTCGGTTCTGTTCAACTAGACCCCGCTAGGAAAACCTTGGTGATCGACATTGTGGAAGCAGCAACCAGTCAGTTGGAAAGTTCCTGCATAAGTTGTCGGATCCTCAAAAAAGCTCTAGATTACAAAACATCATGTAACTCTCATAAATGATTGTGAGGGTCATTATTAAAACATAAGAGTAAAACAAGTTGAAGTGCGAACACTAATAGAAAAAGGGATGTAGTCATCGTATCATCTAACAAGTACGAGAGAAAGCCAACTATCTGGTTATAATACAGAAGACTCGAGCCATAAACAAATCATGATAAATGCGACATGTACCTGGAGCTCCAATATGACAAGCATAAGGAAAGACTTAATAAAAGAATATAAAACCAATAATAAGCTAAGCTAACATCAAATAAAATAAGTGAACGAACGGTATCCAAAGGAGACAAAAAAGAGAAAATAGAGTCTATTAGCAATCATTATGAGAAAATAGAGTCTATTAGCTACTGGGGTTGTAGCAATCCTAGTAGCTACAACCATGTAACCCAACATGGGCTTTACCTGTAAGTCCTGAAGAGTACAAATCAACGCATAAGAATGCAATGAAAAAGGGTGCTATGAAAAGTAAATAGTGTCAGGCATAGCCTCCTAGGTCAGAGGGTCTGTGGAAGGATTCAATCCCACATACAAAATCCTCGTAAAAAGTCCAACTAGTGGCATAATCATTAAGAAGAATTACCGAAACCCGGTCTTAACCCGTATATCATATCTCAGTGGGAAATCCAAATCCTTCCAAATAGGCAAATAAAAATAACAGTAAAAATCCAACTGCTGCCATGTAGCCAATAAATACCCAAAAATTAGAGTTATAATGAGCAAATAGATCATGTAATGCGAGAAAATAGCTCTATGTTGCAATGCAGTCATGGATACATATAATGTAAATATATTAAAACCAATTTTTGATTATTATACTTTCAAATCCAAGATACCTATTAAATATCAATTCATTCTCGCGAAACATAAATAAAACAGCCTATCTAGATTGACTCTAAGCCACCAATCCAACAATCTAAGGGTATATGCTAAGATTGCCTTCCCAACCTTACTACGTTCCAGATACAACATAAAACCACAAAGGAGGACCATGTATCCCCAGCGATTTAAATATAAGTAAAAAGGCAGAAAGATAGGTTGTAAGCCAAAATAATAATAGGTACGTGGCTCCAAACTAGTAATATATCCCCGAGATGGCAATTTACCAAACTTATGAATTACTAAATACCCAATCTAAAAAGAGTAAGCTATAGTCTACCTGAATTTTGATGGAAACCTCAAAAATCATGTTGAAATACCCAAAATTCACGAACAAGCTCGAAATTTGCACGAAGCTAGAAAAAATATAACCCACGCATAAAGACGAGTAAAACAAGATCCATATTTCTATATGAATATCGATGTGAAACTAAAACTAAAAATAGGTCTGTGTCGTAACTTAAATAAAATAGAATATTTATACCACCATGTAGAGTATAGCTTATACATCGTGTGGTAGAAAATGGCACACAAACCAGCATTAGAAAGTGAAGAAACAAGCCTAGAAAATTTATATAATATAAAAAACTTACAACTAAAGAGATATCAAAGAAATAACTAGGTAGAAACGATCTTTGAAGCACCAAAATGAGATTTTACGCATTAAAACATCAATTTAGCCCTTGTACTATGTTTAAGTTTTGTCCCAAAATAAATTAAATTAAAAGTAAATGTGAAAATGATCCCACGGTTTTTTAAGTGCAAAGTCTATGCTTTAAATTCTTTAGCTTTTTTATAAAAGAAAAAAAAAAATACCCCTGGTTACTAAAAATAAAAACGCTACAATAACAAACACCATTTGATTATATGCAAAGTAACCAAAATGGTCTTGCCTATTTCTACTTCATCTTTCCGTAATTCTCTTTATTAACTCTCCTATTTGTATCAAAAAAATATGAAACAGACCACCATCCTTTTATATTAATGGGTATATATATATGTAATACACGTGCTCATGCACATGTTGGAGCAATTATATTGCTGCCACCATGGTGTTGGTCTGGCCACTATGTGGAAACCTCTTTTCCCAGTATATTCAAATATCTGGGTATTATGTAGACTCATTATAACAAAATTATAATATTTTAAATATATTAAAATTAAAAAAAATTATTTATAATAAATATTACCTCTTGAAATAATAATTTCTTAAGATAATATGATATGCTATCTCTGATAAAATATTAATCGCTTATAACTTTTTATAAAATAATAAGGTACGAGACTAGATTATTTCAAAAGACTATTTGTTAAATTTTCAATAATTTACCAAAATATGAAAAATATATATTTTATTTATATTAAAACACAGACATGATTATTATTTATAATAAAATAATTTAATTTAGTCGTACAACACCGCAACTGAAAACCTCGTAATGGAAATAGAGTCCGATTTCGACGACCTATATATGGAAAATTCACGTAATTAATTTTACATACTCAAAGGAACCAATAAAAAAGCAATCTGAGATTGTATAAGTTGAGTAAGGCCCGAGGAAGCTATAAATATAAGGGAATCATGTTATAGAACTGCAAAGGAGCAAAACAATCAGTCACAGCAAGTCGTAAATGATCCAAGAAAGCTAGCGAGATGCTCTAAACGCAGAGGAAACCATGGAAATTATGAAAATGGCCCGAGGGACACTACAATATCCACCATTAAAGAAACTTTCATCTGCGAACGTTAGGAAGAATGGAATGTCTGAAGTCTTAAAAAAATAAGAAAGAAAGGATCACATGATGAAATACACGAAAGGAGTCTGGCACATAATGAAGCATCATGGAGATGTGGAGGATACGGTGAACTAATACTAACCCTGAAGGTAGGGCTAATCTGTAGGAAAATAGATAGTATGCTCTATTCTATATGTAATATATCCCGAATAAGCCTGTCTCTTTGCGTAACATCCTAAATCAAATCTGAAGTCTGATGTCAAGTCCTATAACAACTAAATCAACCAATTGGTAATTTGCAATGCCTCCCTTACCAAACCACAAATGGTGCCATCTGAACATTGGAATAGCGACTTCCATCATAAGAAACTCTACCAAAGGCCAAGTGTCAATCCCAATTACCACCAAAATCAAGGACACAAGCTCATGGTATATCATGAAGTGCCCAAATGATCTACTCAGATTGGTTGTGGATGGAAATTAGTACTGTATTTTCCTCCAAAATCAAAAAGTGAGATGAATGCCTTTGTTTGGAATGATAGAAACTAGAAGCTCGTTTATATGGAGAACCTCTCAAACATATCCAATAGCAAAACTTCCTGCACCCTCTCACTATGCCGAGATGTATAGAATATCCGGTACAATAGGTAATCTGAATGGGGTCACCCACTCTGAAACCACTTAACATATGTTGATCCACAATATACCGTCAGAACCTAACAAAACCATGCAGGAGGGATCCCAAGACTATGATCCTCACGGGTACAATTGCCAACAGCATCACGAACCCAAGAATCTAAAATCTACAGATAACAAACGATTAGCTGTACGAGGAACCACAAAGGGTAGTTGTCTTTGCCTTCCAAGACAACCTTACCCATGGCCTAGCGACTAAACTACAAATGAATATCTGCACCTCGAGCGTCAAAACAAACTTACTAAATTGAGACAAACATGGAATCAACCTAAAATAGACATCTGAATCACAAAGGAACTATGACCCCAAGTTACTCTATCATCCTATTCATATACTTTCAATAATCTCCGGTCATGACTATAAACTCAACTACCATTATCTTATATCAACATAGAATAACAAACCAAGCATTCCCACTACTCAAAATCCAAATACCCAAAGCCAATGGTCATAAAAAAATAAGAATTAGAATGAATTCCAGTTACACATATCTTCTTGAAGTGGTTAATTCCTCAACTCAAGGGTTTTTGTATTTATGGGTTAAACAAATATTGGGTTATGAATTTAACATGGTTCTTGCATCTTAATAAGTGTATCGATACATAATATCTATAAATTAATTGATTTGTGGTCGTTACCAACACTAGAACATGCCTAGGTTTAATTAGTATGAACTATATGATGAAACCTAGGAGTTGAGATTATGAAAAGAAATTTGGGGTGTTACCCGTGATATGCCAATATTTTACATCACTTATTGC
>JBDJHY010305036.1:0-19341 GCA_039654485.1 Withania somnifera | reverse complement strand
AAAGTATTAAATGTCATGATTCTGGGTAAAATCTCTAATCACAAAGCGAGCCTTGTACTTATCCACGATAGTGTCTAATTTTAACTTTTTCTTGAGTAACTATTTACCATCTATGGGTTTGCAACCATGTGGAAGGTTTGTTAATATCCAGGTATTATTTTTCATAATGGAATAAATCTCATCTTGCATAGCTTCCTTCCACAATGGTGAATCTGGAGATTGTTTCTCTAAAAGTAGTGGGATCATTTTTCATACTATAACAGTAAGGAATTTCATTTTCAACTTTATCAATTGAACCTTCTATTAAATATATTTAGAAGTCATCTACATGTGTCTTTTCTTTTCTAACTCGCTTACTCTTTCTTATTTCAGTAATGTCACTTTGGTTTCCATTATTTTGAAAGATTGATGTTTGTGAAGCAGAAGAAATTAGTATACTTGAAACAATATCTTTTGATCTAGGAATTGATACAAATTAGGTTTCACCAAAAATTTCATCTCTTGATTCAAGGAATATATTGACTGAGTGTAAATCATTTGGTTCGATGACCCAAAACCTATACGCTTTGCTATTTTTCAGCATATCCTATGAAGATACATTCAATTCCTCTTTTATCCAACTTTTTTCCTTTTAGGTTCTAGGACTTCAATTATAGGCCTACATCCCCAAATTTTTAAATGACCTAAATTTGGTTGTCTATTGTTTCAAAATTCATATGGGGTTGTTGAATTTCTTTTATTAGGAACTCTATTGATAATATTATAGCTTTACTCTAATAACCACGACTTAGGCCTGAGTTAGACAATAAAAAATTAACAATTTTGGTTAAGACTCAATTTTTCATTTGGCTACACCATTGTTGTGGTGTATAAGGTGCCGCTACTTGATACTCAATACCCGTGCTTTAAAAAATGAGGAATTATAATATTCTCCTCCTCTATCAGTCCTTAGACACTTAATAGAAGTTTCACATTGTAATTCAATCTCAGTTTTGTAAATTTTAAAATTTTTGAGTGCCTTATTTTTGAAATTTACAAGATAAATTTTGCAAAATTCAGAATAGTCATCAGTGAAAGTAATACATATTTTTTTCCTCCACTTGTAGGAGTACTATAAAAATCACTTAAGTCATTGTGTATGAATCAAGCAACTGAGTACTTCTCTCAGTACTTGAAAAGAATTTTCTTATAATTTTTGTTAATATGCAAGTTTTACAATTTTCACTATCCACATTCATTATTGAAGACATATTAACATGTTCTAAACATGAATGCCATAATAAAATTTTAAATCAAGCGTTTAGATAGAAACTTCAGCATTCATTGCATTATTATTATTGATAGTTACATTTAACTTAAATATGTCATTGGCATAATACCCCTGCCTAAAAAATATGCCACCCATAGACAAGATAAACTTATTGGATTCAGTTACTTGCTTAAACCCATGATTGTTCAATAGGCTATCAGAAACAAGATTTTTTCTAATACTGGGAACATAAAATACATCGCTTAAAGTTAACATCTTTCTAGATATGAACTTTAATTTCACTTGTCCCTTGCCCTTGACTTCTACAGTTGAAGAGTTCCCCATGTAAAGAATGGTCTCATCATCAACCGCAGTGAGTGACTTGAAGAAATAACGATTATTGCACATATGCTTGGTAGCACTTGTGTCTATCCATCACGAATTGTCATTTTCAATGAAATTAGTTTCAGAAATCATGGCAAAAAGTTCCTTTTATGCTCCTTGGTTGTCTTGACTCTTCTTTCTTTTTCAGATAGAGCAATTTTTCTTCTTGTGGCATGATTTGTTGCATTCATAGCACATGCCCTGAAACTCTTTCCTTTTGTTGCTATTAATATAAGACTTTTTCTTGTTCTTATGTTTTACTTTGTGTGTTTTGAAGCACTCCCCATGTTCAACGATATGAACCTTTCCATCTTGAACACTAGGCTCGTTGGATTCATCCTACGTATAAAACTCTTGTTCTACACAAATATGATTTGCAAGTTCTTTAAGAGGATTTTTCTTCTTTTTATGTTGAGTCTTTCCATGATGACGTAATTTATCAATAATATAAGATACAATAAAGGCTTCATTCATCACAATTTTGTATTGAACGAAGCATCCCACAATGCATTGAATTTTATGAAACTGATCTATGATTAACCGACCTTATACTATCTTTATAATTATTAAATTGAGAGATAAGAGATAAGAGATTTCTTACTAGATGCATGTTTAGACATGTACTTGTTTTCCAGAAAATCTCATAGTTCTTTAGCGGGTTTCATGTGTTGATAAATGTCAAATAAATCACAGACATTTCATTCAGTAGATGGGTTCAACAAATATAGTCATCATTGTCCCATTTCAACCTTGTCCTCGTTCTTTCGAGTGACTCATCTTCGACATCATTGGCCTTTGGTGGACGAATACATCTTCTTTTGCCATCGGTGAAAATTAACTCCACCAAAATTCTCAAGTTTGAAAAAGTTGGTGGTGAGATCCTTAATAAAAGACGTGATAATAATTCTCTTTGTTGTTAGAAAAAAAAGAGTATATTTTGGTGGAAAATTCAGATATGCTTCAAACGTATACCTTATTTTGGATCACTTTTCAAAGAAAGTTATTTATTCCTTACAAATACTGTCCCGAGATAGAACGAATTAAAGCCAAAAAATAATAAAATAAGTCTCCAAACACAAAAAGAAAAGTGTTGCAGTCACTAAACTTATGTAGATTTCTATGGGGAATGTTGTTACTGAAAAGTACAAAAAATTCATCTTCATATTTCAGTATGTTCCCCTATTTATCAAAGACCAAAATATTTTCTAAAAAGACACATCACTGCTAAAAATGACACATCATTTCCGAAAATACACATCGCTTTCAAAAAGATACATTATTTTGTGAAGCAATTTCCTTATTGTTGTTGCCATTTTCTCTTGAAAATTCAAACAATCACAACTGAATTTTGGGTCATGACATTATGTGTTAACGTGATAGTTTTGTGTACTTAAGAGTAATGAGGATTATTAGGGGTGTCAGTGTAGTTAAGATGACGAATATTCAACCAGACACTAGAGTCAAGCATGCTAAATTTAAAATAAAGGTAAGTATGTGTTTTAAGATTTTTGATTATTTAATTATTATTTAATTAAGGACTTGTTTATTGGTTGAGACGCCCGTATGTATGGGGATTAAGCTGAGTCGATATTTCACTTGATATTTTACTCGTGAGAGGACTTTATTTGATTTGAAAAGTTGATATATTTATGTTTTCTGTGTGGGGGCCTCATTGATTTAGTTGAATTGTTATTGCCATTTATTTTGTTGCATATGAAATTATTTATTGATTGATGTTTCTAAAACACTGATATAGAAATGAATCTCTTAAAATAAGTGATAAAAATAATATGAAAAACAAAAATAAAAAGGATAATGATCATATGAACAGCAAGGGTCGAGGCTCTTTTTGGTATTTTTGTGATATAAGGATAATGATGATATAAAGTCTCAAGTGACACGATTTTAGAACACCATTTGACTTAATCTTATGCTACACGACCCTCATTTTTATATAATATAGGTTCTTCCAATATATACTACTATTAACTAATGGAAAACTTTATTCACGTATCTTATATCTAAAATACCAAATCTCTTTGTTTTGACTTCCTTTGTTAGATTCCCCTTCATTGATATTTTGTTGTTTGATCCTCTTTTTGATGCCTTGCGAGTTGTGATGGTGAATAAAATAAGGTATGCTTTGAATATATATTTTCCTTTTGAAGACGCAAAAATTGTGGACGCGGACGATTGTTTTCTCATGCAATTTGAACTTAGAAACGAAGAGATCATTTTACTTCGTATCCTCCAAAAGATTGTTTTCTTATCTCCATTTTTTGAGAAAAATAAAATAAACAAATGATTTAAATAATTATCATGGGTTTCCTTCCTCTCATGTAGGAGTACTATACCAATCATATTTACTATAAAAAGAAATAAACATATTCTCTTTCCTTGTAAGGCGTATATTCTGATGTGATAAGTTTGAGATCAAAGTTGTTTGGCTATCAATTGATGTAATATTAAAGCTATAACATATTTTTGAAATTGTTCTTGTTAATGTCACTTCCATTGAGGTAGGGCAAAAATTATAACAATCGCTTCCAACAAGGCAGAAAAGGGACAATTCTGGTCCCTACCTACCACTCACCTTGCCTAAACTTGCCACCCCCAACTAATTTATTTGGTATCGTTATTTGTTATCATTTTGAGTTCATACTTCTACAAAAATGTGACAGGCAAGAACATGAAGGAGTTTTAAAAAGACCTCCGCTATTTTACATAAGATGGTAACATAGATTAGTTATGCAATTTTTTTATTGGTCCATTTCACTTTTTGTATTTAAAGTGAATATATAGGTAACTATATAATTTATTTTGAAATTAATAATAAATCGAAAGAATATTTTACAATTATCTATTGAGAAAATGAGGTGATTAATGGGGTTTTTTTTATTGAATATTTCAAATTTTTTGTGTTATTGAAGAGTAAGGTAGAAGGAAAAGTCAAAAAGAAATCCAAATTGAATGAAATTTGTCTACTACGTAATTTTTCGCAAACAGAAAAAGGCCAAGGGTTTGCTCAAAAACTTGTGAAAGCAAGAATATGCTTTTCATGATGACGAGGTTTCAGTAAGGAGTTGATGGCATCTCCACTAATGCCCAAAATATACTAAACATCATTCCAAATTTAAATTATTTACTTTCCTAACTTTATAATACATATTTCTTCCTCGACCATGAAAAATAATCATTCCAAATTATCCACACCCAGGCTATGACAACAATTGAATAAGCCGCGGGTAGTAGAGGTGCACATAGAATCAAGTTAATTCTAGTATTCTTAAGTATCAAACTAAATTATGTGTATCGGGTTCTTCGACCTCAAATTTTTTCAGATTTTCTTGGATTTATTTTTGGGTAAGTCTTCATACTAACACATAATTCACTTACGCTTAAAATATTTATTTATTTTTAAAAAGATACAACTAAATTTAAGGTAATTTTTTTTAAAAAGACAACACAATATATGAAATGAGTGATGGAAATAAAATATTCAACAAAAATAAATAATAAATTCACATAAAATAAATATTGGATACTAATAAGTCATAATAAAGATAATCATAATTTAAAAGTATTAAATCATACTACATAAATCTAATAAGTATTAATTACATGACTAAATATTAAATTAAAAAATAAATTAATTTGTGTATTTATGCAAAACTAGAATACTTATTCAATATTATTGTCATTTCTAGTGTTAAATTGGATATATTTTGTTAGCATTATTACTGCTTTCAGTTTTGTTTGACTTACTAATATCTATGAGTTATATTGACCATTTAAAATTTTAAGGTTAAATTTAAAATAATATGTTGAAAGATAAAAAATATGATTTTTTTAAGAAATATTTATAAATTGCATCACAGGAATAATTTTTATATATAGATATTTTTAATATCGTATATATGTAATATTGGTTGGTTTGGTTTAGTTTGGTTTATTTTAGTTAAAGCCAAACCAAAAAAATTATATCCAGGTTTTATTCCATCATCAAACCAATTCAAATCAAACCATTAGTTGAATTTTTTTTTTTTCGATTTGACTTGTTTTGTTGGTTTGATTCGGTTTGCGGTTCAGTTTTGTCAACCCTAACTGGTAGTCTTAATGAACATTAACGAACTAAATGTTAAGACCAAAATAATTAGGTGCCATGTGGAAGTTAACAAAGTAAACCTCGATAAACACCAGATAAAAAGACAAACGAAAAATATACCAAAAGATATACAACGATTTAACGTGATTCGGCCAATCGACCTACATCCACAAAAAGAGATAGCAATCACGAGTACAAAATATTGAGAAAAACCACCTCACACAAGTCACTTAAAATAACAGGAGGTTTACACCGGTGGATCCATAGCGTTCGTGTCTCACAAATTCTCTCCCTTAACCACTCTCTAACTCCATAGGACTATATTGTGGATGCTACTAAATTAGAAGAGATAAAGTTCAATTTATAGAATCTAAAACTTTTTTTACAAGAACAAGACATAAAAATTTCTTTTTTTTTTTTTTTCTAAAAGAAAATTTTGATGAAAAATCAGTACAAATCCCAACAATAAATACCGTAACAGAAAAAGAATCCTATGTGGACAGTGGACGCTCTTCTGAATAAACAATAGAATGTGCCAAACTTTCAATCCATAACTCAAAATATCTAATAGTAAACTAGACCTACAGAGAGTCACTGATACGTCAACTGGCAACTTCATTGTTTTAACAAGTGAAAACAGATAGGATTTATGAAACTTGGAAGTGGGAAACCAAAGTAGTTCAACTAAAAACTAATTGAACTATGGCATCCAACTGAGCCTATATATGCCGCTAATAAACTTGGGCCATGATATATATTATATTCCAAAAACAGGTGAATATGACTATTGAAGGGCCATGGATTTATTCTAAACCATTTGCTGTCAGTTCGAAAATGGGACCATCTCCACAGACACAATTAACCTATTTTGCAATTTGGAGCAGACTATACCGAAAATTCCTACCAAATTTTGTGATATGGATATTCTACATAGAGTGCGCAACCAAATCCATGCACTTCCACACGGCTAGAGGAATTGATCGCATAGCCCGTGTTTATTTGGTACTCATAAACAATCTATTCACAGTGAAAGCTAAGCAAGTCGTGCATACCTAGGCCATCAAAACACAACATGTAATTTTATATCCTCCATAACTCAATCTACCAACCTTTAACTCCACAACAAACTAAATATTTATCCTAACTTTACATTCTCTACAACTGAAGCGATGCACAGATCACAAAGAACAGGGGAACAAGAATGAAAGACGATCGTCTTTGCCAGCGGAAAAGGTACATTTACATCATCTACTAAGGCAATGGCAGTACCGGGGACAGCCAATGCTGACTTACCGACATCAAACGCCAAGTTAGCCAGGCCCTACCGGTAAGTCCACGACGAATTTTTGTTAGGTTTCTGTATATACCGAATATGAAATATATAGAAGTAAAGTGAATGAAATAAATTTGAGCGGGAATGAAAATTTGAAGAGACTTTACAAGCAGAAGCATTCCTCCTACATTTAGAGAAAGAGACTTTCTTCTCTTTATATTGAGTTAAATATCTTCTTACTAATAGAGAGTTAAAAAGAAGACGTGCCTTGCTACGCCATCGTTTGGCTCAAATTCAAATTTGTCAAATGATCGAGAAACTATTTTTTTTTATAAAATTTATTTAAAATTAATTATTTAGCAATTATTTAATTCAAAAATTGAACTCAATATTTTTTTCCTTCATATGAGGTTGCATATCTCCACGATGTATTTGAAAGCGTATATGAAACTATGCAATTTTTAGGTGAAAAGTTACAATTTTCCTAAACCATTGCTTCTCTGTCACGATCTGATTTCTGAGGTCGTGGGGACACCTACAACCCATCATATGCAAACCACCCAACAACAGATAAAAGAGAGAACAACGACGAAAGCAAAAGACTACATATAAATAGAGAAGGGATAAGCGGAAATCTAATACAATAAAGAAAATTCGCAAAACCTGTTAAACTAGTACAGCGAGTCACTAAGTATGAGTACAAGTATATCCAAAAAGAAATACATAAAGTGCCTTAGAAGGTATAAGAAACGGGTGAAATAAAGATAATATAAGGGAAAAGTGGGATCCAAACGTCGGGAACTATTTTCTACCTTAGAAATCTCGAACCAAGCACGAACCTGCAACCACACTATTAACTCGCACCAGGATCTACACCAGGAAGATTCAGAAGTGTAGTATGTTGTACCAAATAGCCGAAGCACTCGGGTACCAAATAGGCATCATGAATCGACTGAACTCATATAAAAACTAAAAGTAGTAAATAACAGATAAACATTGAGCAATGGAATAAGGAAGCTCTAGCAAAACTATTGTGGAGCCCGAGACACAAGCAAAATAAATTATGGGTGAGATGTATACATAGTTACTATATAAAAACAAGCTCAATTTGGAACGTTGACCCTCCTCAAGTATCTTGGGTCTTAAAGAAAATCCTTCGAAGCAAAAAGTACTTTGTCACAGCTGGTGTATCCTTTGAGTAATATGAGGGGTTACAAGTATTCTCTATTCAGAAAATGTATAAAACATTACAAGAACATTTCTCCAAAGTACCATGGAGAAGGTTAGTTTGCAACAATCTAGGAGCTCCTAAGTGAATTTTTATCTTTAGAATGACAATTTGGAGAGGCTTTATACAAATTAGTGAAATGGGGGAATCACAAAAGATAGTGGCTGCTCTTTATGTCACCAGAAACCTGGAAACTCCAAAACACTTGTTGTTTGCTTGTCTTACTCCTCCTATGTGTGGAATTAGCTGCTATGTTGGCAAGGTATTGACAAACAACCTCTTGGATGGGCAGATGAATTATTATGAATGACTAGCTGGAAGAGAAGAGGACCAAGTGATAGCATATTTAGAATGGTGACCACCGGATTCATATACCCCATTTGGAGGGAGAGGAATTGTAGAGTATTTCAAGAGAGATCTAGGGATCCTAATAAAATGATCAGAGCATTTATACAAGGGGGTGCATGAAGATTAATGTAGAAATGAAATTGAGAACACAAAATTACTGTCCTGTGTGAGCGTGAGGCAGATAGATAGAGGATAGAACTAAGGATCTATGGTTGTTTTCTTATCAAGATTAGGTTGTAATCCTAGTCCTCTGCTTTGTAATTCTTCATTGGTAATAAAATTTAGTTTTATTTACCAAAAAAAAAAAAAAAAAAAGAAGAAGAAGCTAAATGCACATAAAATACATTTCTATAGTAACACATAAATTAATTTGAATAGTATTCATTTTTGTGACATTTAGGTATAATACATTTTTAACATCATTAATAAGAGAGATAAATAACTAATAATTGCAATACATTTTGAATTCAATATATTATACATTTATAGACATGTTTCAATGGACGTGTTGAATAAGATCCTTTACATAAAAATAGGGGTAAGAAGTAATTTTATCCATCTTCTTCTTGAAACATCGATAGGAGTTCATATCTAAAATTTAGGAATGTTTTGAGGAAATTTTATGTTAGCCAGGCTTGAAAGTATTTGTAAACCAAGTTGTTTGAGCTTGAAATTGATCGAACAACTCAGTCCCTTAGGTATTCATTGAGAGCTGCGATCATTTTTGCAAATCATTGCAGATCTGTAGAGCTCATCAAAGTTGTTTCACACATTCCTATTCATTTAAAACTTCATAAAAATATGTTGAAATTAGCAAACAATAATCAATCAGATACAGATAAATAAAAAAAGAAAAAATGACTATACACAGAAAGGTAGGTGGTTACTCATATTCTATGGGTTTTGAAGGGCCTATCATGCTGTGAAAACAACATTAAAAATCAATAAATGATCTAAATACCCCTCATAACCAAATATAGTTAAGACTTTCAAAGAATCCTTGATGCAACCATTCAACTTACAATTGATTTGACAAACAACTAATTTGTAGAGAAGTATTGAACATCATACTAGCCTTAACATTTTCACACTGTTATTTAGACACACAATTTTTTTTCATATGTAAACACATGACTTCCATGCTTGATAGAAAATAATAAAAACTTGGTCTCACGTCACTTGAAACCATATAAATATTTTATAGATTTTTCATAAAAATATTTGTTTGGATTTATACAGTTATTAGGAAAGACATCACTGGGGACGTTTTCTCAAATTTTTATGTCATATATACACGTTTATACACTATTTATACAATATCGGTACATAACTATTTATACAATATGGATACACGTCTATACATCATTTATACAATATCTATACATGTTTATACATCATTATACAGTATCTATACATGTTTACATATTATTTACACAATAACGATACATTACATATACACTACATAGCTATTTATACATAATATATACATGTTAATACGCCAATATCCATACATATTTATATACTATTTATACAATATTGATATTATATATACACTAATTAACTATTTATACAATATCGGTATATCATATATACAACATTGAAAAAAGTTGTACATGTAATGTATGGCCGGGATATAAAGTTGGGGTACAAGTTTCTTAGTGAATTTTTTTGGTAGTTAATACTTTTTTTTTTTGTAAGTGAAGATTTTATTAACCAAAGTGAGAATTAATAACTTGAGAGAAAAGAAGAAATGAAAATGTCATGTATGATATGGTTTAGTCTCATGCCTATATACATGAATACCTATCTAAAACACCCATACATCTAAGCAGAAAAAAACATATCCTATATCAAAAAGGATAAAACCCTTTACGGATAGTAGTTCATGCCCAAATAGAACCAACAAAAGATATTGAAAAATTAACTATTGGACACTCTTCACATTTTTCAAAGTGCTAAGTGCCCATACTAGGCTAGTATTTATTAATAAAATTATTAGTTATTAAAAATAAAAAAAGGACAATGGATAATAAAAATTTAGTTATTCTAATAAAAATTAATTATTAGCCACGGTTAAACCTGGGTTAATAAAAAAATAAAAAATTATTTCGCCACGGTCTTTTAGGTACAATTAAACCGTGACTAAAAATAGCAAATTTGGCTATATTTCATGTAATTATATTTTTAGCTATGTCATTTGTAAAATAATAATTTTTTGGTACAAGTTTGAAATTATTCCAAATTCATTTGTTATACTATCTTGTCAATCTCAAAACAATAGCTCTAAACTTTTGCCATTGTAATGGCCAGTCGATCATTTTATTTGGGAAAAACTACTTTTGTTGGCAAACTTTAAAGTCTAATTATCACTCATACTTAGGTTTACTTTAATTACCACTCATAGACACTCTTTCTTTATGATGTGTTCACTGTATTGGTATATTCATTGTACGCGCAAACAAAAGAGTATCATTTGCTGGAATGCTTGTGGAAGTGAATGTGACTAAGCCTTTGCCAGATGAAATTTCGGTGCTAGATCCTAATGGGATAAGCTTTGTTCAGGTTGTGACATACGATCGAGACCTATGTTTTGCGAGAAGTGTCAAAAATTGGGCATGGATGTGCACGTACGCCAGTCCCTGAAGTACAAGCGAAACCTAAGAGAGGGGGTCAACACAAACCCCCTCAAGATTGGAAATACAAAGGGCCAACTGAACCTAAAGTGCAGACGTAGCCCTTGCATCCCTAGGGTGCACAACAAGAGATCTCGGACCTGGGAGAATGGAGAAACACATCTGATAAGGGGTATGGGACTTTGCAGGGTTCTACCTCTGTTGAGAAATCTGGACAATATGAAGAGAAGAATGGACCCCTAAGTCCTGAGCTGAACTAAATTAACTTCCCTTTGTTGAGCTCAGAGACTGCTAAACGCACAGGAGTATGTAACGTGAATGAGAAGGTGGAGGACGACAGGTTAACCCCTGATATATGGTTCCCAAAATGACCTGGATTTTTTGGAATATAAGGGGAGTAAATAAGCGGTATAAGCAGAAAGAAGTGAATAAGATTTTCAATAATAAACACATCAAGCTAGAAGGCTTGATTGAAACAAGATTGAAGCAACATAAGGCACATGGGATCTAAACAATATTGCACCAGGCTGGGGACATATTACAAACTATAATTCTGCAAGTAATGGAAGATTGTGGGTGATCTGTGACACTCTGTGCTATAATATTACACTTCTCAGGGAAGAGGATCAGGCAATTCACTGCTTGATCAGTTCTGCTATAGGGGCTGATTGTCATCTTACAGTGATCTATGGCCTAAATACTAATGAACAAAGAAAAGCTTTATGGGTCTACTTAAGGGAAATTTCTGCAGGAATTGATTTCCCATGGTTAATTTGTGGAGACTTTAATGCGCTATTTTATCCCCAAGACTCGGTGCGAATCCTGTTCGTTGATAAAACTTCTTTGAAAAGGAGCATATTATACTTGGAATAATAAGCAATGAGGGGATGATAGAGTGTGCAGGAGGCCAGATAGGGCATTTGGAAACCAGATGATGAAATGGGGGCTAGTGTTAGAATATGAGCTACCTAGTATTTTGGATCACTCCCCTATGCTACGCAAACTGCATAGTTTGCAACAGAATATCAGAGTTCCCTTTAGATTCTTCAATGTATGGGCAGAACATTATATTTTTAGACATTATTCTAGGCATTTAGAGGCAACACTTGGCAACATGTTAAATGGCTAGTGTATGGAGGAAGTTGTCACGGCCCGATTTCTTAGATCATGAGGGCACCTACACCCTACCGTAGGAGAACCACACAAGAAGAAAACAAAGAAAGAATAATAAACTAAACACAGAAGATAAGATATAAAATAAGGGACAAGGAAAAAGGGAAGTCCAAACCAAGTCAATAACAACCCCAAAATCCGACATCCAGTATATGAACCACTAAAGTACGAGTACAATGTCTAAAAATTCAAATTACAATGTCTGTCTCGGAAACAAGTAACAGAAAAAGATATAAGGAAAGGTAAAAGACAAGCTTCGGAGGCCAAAAGCCATCATCTACCTCAGCAACAGAATCATGACTCAAAATTGGAATCAACATGGAACACTCGTATTCAGGTATGCACCCAAATGATGCAGAAGTATAGTATGAGTACCAAACAATGGGTACCCAATAGGTACCATCGACCGAGTGGGCTCATATAAAAAATAAAGACAGTAAATAGACAAATAATAAAGTCACGAAAGTTAAACAAGTGGAGCAAGTAGAGAAAAATAGCTAACAGGATAAAGAAAATAAATATCCTAGATGACTAGCTAACAATAAGAAAGATTCAGGCAACCAAGGGAAAAATGTACCTAAGTACGTGCCCAGCCAAAAGAAATGCAAGTAAACAACAGAAATGGTGGTATACTGGTAACCTCAAATAATGAGAACAGGAAGAATAAGTAACTATAACAAGTATGACAATTAAGGAGGCATGAAAGGAAGCCCAAAAAGTCTAAGTCTAACCCGTAATAGTATATCAGAACAATAATAAGTAAATGTGAATCCCACGACATCCCATACTACTAAGAGATACAAATAAGAGAACGCAAATTGTCCGACTTCCCAATACTACCAAAGAGTACATATAGAAAACAACACTCAAGAAAAAATAATATGCATGATGATAAAATGCATGCTAAACGTAAACGTGTATGCTCCTCCTTCGGTACCCGTAGGTCAGGAAGGCAGGACCCGTGAAAAGAGTTTTCGGTATACCTACTACTCCACCATAAACCCCTCTTCCGGTCGCATACATACTGGAACCAGATTGTCAAGGTCCACAGTGGGAGTCCCCACAAACTATCTCAATAATCAACTTAATCAGAACTATACTTCGGTAACATCAATGCATGAATGAGGTCCCGGGCATCAGTGGGTCTAAACCACTATATTCTCAACAAAATTTCTTAGGCATCACCAAGACTAAAATAGTATAAATCATCAACTTCTAGTGCTTGGGCGTCACCGGTCCTAGTAGAATCCCAAAACAGTGATTACATCTCCCTTATCTCAATTATCATCGAAATGTGGTGAAATCACCAATTTATACTCATTTTGTTCTCATAATTTTGAAAAATGTCCCACAAGGCTATGCAAGGTTTCAAATTCAGCAACATCGAGATCTTGTTCATAAAATAGTACAAACCAATGCATAAAATCAATTTATATGACGATGGTATGCTCAATCACAATAATATCACAAGAAGTCTTGTCGACCCTGCGTAGGCGCAAATACTACAATATCTAGAACTAGCTAGTAGATATTTGGGACTCATAGACATTCTCGATAAACCCACCATATATGTTACAAAGTCTATCAAGACCACACTGGGTCATAGAATAACTATAATCATGAATGCAATACCAAAACATAACTAAGAAGTGGACAGGGTCATGGGTACCAACCTAGAATCCCAACCCAAAGATGGATAATTACTACAATTCTTTCATATATAATTCAAGTCTAAGATTGGTAATCCATAGCTTACCTATCTTCCGAAGATAATCTTGCAAATACTCGGTAGAATAGGCCAGGGTGCTCCAAATACTCCAAAAATGCACAAATGAGCTAAAAATAATAATCTACACGTTAATACGAGTCAAATGATACATATAAAGCTATAATTCTAGTCAAGGTCAAAACATGGATCAAAACGGCCTACGAGCCTGCAAACCCAAAACTCTAAACAAAAGGTACCAAAATACTATCTATATTGTAGGAAACTCATACCAAGATTTGGAGCTAAGACGAACAAGAATTAAGTTAGAAATAATAAATTAAAGTGAAGAACCAAATTGAGAATTTGGGAAATTATGGATGAAATTTGAAGAAGTTAAAGTGGAAACTTACCAATAATTGATGAATAACCGACATAAAGTAGTTTCCAACGTAACCCAATATCAAATGGAAAGACCCAATATTTTGAAGCTCAACAATAGGTATTTTGGATGAAGAAGAATGGAAAAAAATCGAGATTTTGGGAGTTTAAATAGCTGGAAAGAATTACTCTTCACGATCGCGACACTGTGCATCGCGATCGCGAAGCACAAGGCTGATAGTTATCCAATCGCAAGATGGGGACCACGATTGCAAAGAGAAATATTGAGTCGGCGGTCCAGTCAACCCATCGTGTTTGCGATGAACCGTTTGCGTTTGAAAAGCAAAGACTCAAAGACTTTTAGCGATCACGATGAAATAGTCTATTATCACGAAGCAGATGGACTTAGCACCAGCAAGCAGAAATCAGCCAATAACCAAACTTCAAAAGGATGATTGAAATGAGTTCGGAATCCGATGAAAACAAACAAAATATCCTACCTGCATGGAAATAATATTCTGAACTCAACGACGTAAATAAAATTCCAATTCAAGGTCAGTTCGATGAAATTTGACAAAAGTCAATGCTTAGCCAAAATAACCAACCTTCCAACTGAGTACTCGAAATGAGATCGACTAGCCTAAGCTTGAACGAACAACTTACACAACTGAAACTCAATATTCCAGAGCTGTTGGCATAACCTGATTTTCAATTCGAGGCTCTAATTACAAAATGACCACCTTAGCTCCACTTATGAACTATAAAGCAAATAAAATACGCAAAATCACAAAAACTCAAAACCAAAGCCTCCAAACTCGAACCAAGAGTCCATGTAGACCAAAATCCAAGTGCTAGAGCTAACAAAACTATAACAATTCAATTTGGAGCTTGTTTATGTAGAATGTATTATAAGTCAACGATTTCAATATCAAAGTTTTTGAAATAGGGAAACGGACATAACGACCAAATGAATGACCTAGGAATCAAACCACCTGTTTCAATAAGTTTCAAACGACTTAGGGTTACTACTGGAAAGCTTTAGGATGCAAGAAAATGTAAAAAATGGAAAAATAACTGTAAGGATCATTACAACGTTCACCACTAAAAAGGACTTTTATCCTCGAAAGTAAGAACAAGAAAGTACCTAAAGGCTCAGATATATGTGAATACTGAGATCTCAACTTACTTGATCTCCCAAGTGGACTCCTCTAAAGAATGATCTCTCCACTGAACCTTAACCATGAGAATCTTTTGAGATCAACTTTCTTAACTCTCTAGCCAAAACCACCACCGGCTCCTCAATGATTGATAATCCCTCATCGACCTGGAAGAATCATAATGAAGGACATGTAATTCATTAGGGATGTACTATCTCAACATTGAAACATGGAAAACTAGATGCGTTGTTGAAAATATATGAGGCAAATCTAGCTTATGAGCAACACTATCAATCCGATCAAGAATCCTAAAAGGGTCAATATACTGGGGATGAGCTTCCCCCTCTTCCTAAATCTAATCACACCTTTCATGGGTGATACCTACAAGAAAACTCGATCACCTTTACTGGACTCTAAGACACGATGACTGGGGTCTAAATAACTCTTCTATCTACTCTGAGATGCTCGAAGTCTATCTTGAATCAGTTGAACTGTATCTAAAGCATTTCGAAGTAGATCTTCATTATGCAATCTGGACTTAAACCCATCAAACCAACTAATAGGAGAATATAATGCCTCAAATAGAGCTATCTGAATAATAGAGTGGTAGTTGTTGTTATATGCAAACTCTGCCAAAGACAAATGTTGATCCAAAAAACCACTAATATCAGGAACATAAGACCTCAACATGTCCTCCAGGAACTGAATGGTCCTCTTGGACCGACCGACTATCTAGGGATGAAATGATGTGCTGAGATGAACCTTGGTCCCATACCACGCTGAATCATTCTAAAAATTGAGATGTAAGCTGACTACGACGATCAAAGGTAATAGAAACTGAGGTAACATAAAGCCTAAACACTTACTGAAGATAAATAAAGGGTAACTTATTCATGCTATAAGTAGTATGAACTGAAATGAAGTGTGTGGACTTACTCAACCTGTCAAAAATAATCCAAATCAAAAAATCCATAATGATTTGTTCCCACTTCCACTCGAGAATAGGAAGTCATTGCATCAAACAACCCAGTCTCTGGTGCTCAAACTTGACTTGCTGACAGTTCAAGAACCTAGAAATAAACTTAGCTATATCCTTCTTCATACCACTCTACCAGTAAATCTACCTTAAATCTTTATACATCTTCCCCGTACCTGGATGGATCGAATAACCGCAACTGTAGGCCTCATAAAGGATCAACTAAATCAAATCATAAACTCTGGGAACACAATCTGGCCCTAAAACCTCATAATGCAGTCTGAACCCAATGTAGCTCTGTGTAGATCACCCCTCAATAATCTATCACAAATATTTACTAAAGCTAGATCCTCAAACTAGCACTGTTGAATCTGATCAATCAAGGAAAAATAAGCCCCAACACTAGCAAGGATACGACCTAGATGTAAAATCTCAAGTCTGACCGATTGGTTGGTCGGAGACTGGATGTCTAGAGCTAACGACCTCTCCAAAACTGATAAAATAACTAAACTACCCATACTTACTAACTTCTTGCTTAAGGCATCTTCTAACCATATTTGCCTTGCCCGGATGATAAAAGATAGAGATATCGTAATCCTTCAACAACTTAATCCATATCCACTGGCAAACATTAAGATCCCTCTGACTCATAATACACTGAAGACTATAGTGATAGTGAAGATCTCATAATGGATCCATACAAGTAGTGACACCAAATCTTGAGCGTGAAGACCACAGTCTCCAACTCTAGATCTTAGGTGGGATAGTTTCTCTCATGAACCTTAATATGTCTATTATTATAAGCAATCACATGACCTTTCTTTATAAAACGCAACCAAGACCCATACCAGAAGCATCACAATAAACTGAAAAACTTTGACCCGCAACAGTTAAAGTCAACACAAGAGCAGAACTCAAGGTAAGCCTTTGAAAGCAAGCCTCACACTCATTAGATTGAATAGAAAGGAGCATCCCTTCTATTCAATCTAGTAAACGACACTGCTATGGAAGAAACCCCTCAACAAAACAATGTAGTAACCAGCAAGCCCAACAAAGATACATATCTCAATAGAAGTAGTTAGTCTAATCCTATAACAAACTACTGCAATCTTAGTTAGATCTACTCTAGTACCCTTTTTGGACACCACATATCCAAGAAATGCAATTGACTTGAGCAAAAACTCACACTTTGAGAACTAGACATAAAGTCAATGATCTCTCAAAGTCTGAAGAAAAATCCACAAGTAACGCTCCTGATCCTCTCTACTCCTCGAATATACCAAGATATCATTGATGAACATGCTAAAAAAGGGATCAAGATAGGGTTTGAACACATGATTTATCAAATTTATAAAGGTTGCAGGGGAATTAGTCAATCCAAAAGACATCAATAGGAACTCTTAATGACCATATTATTTCCTCAATATTCTCAGCCTATATCCTCAACTGATGGTAACTCGATCTCAAATAAATCTTAGAAAAGATGGCAAAACCCTGAAGCTGGTCAAATAAATCATCAATACGAGGCATAGGATACTTATTATTCACAGTAACATATTTAAGCTGCTTATAATCAATAGACATATACATAGAACCATCTTTCGTCTTCATAAACAGAACATGAGCACCCCAAGGCAAAACACTAAGCTAAATAAAACCATTATCTAACAGATCCCGAAGCCAATTCTGGACATTTCTCACCTCAGCAGGTGCCGTATGATAGGGAGTAATGGAAATGGGACTGGTGCCCGGCTCTAACTCAATACCAAAGTCAATGTCTCGCTCAGGTGATAGTCCAGGGAGATCGGTCAGAAAAATATCAACAAACTCACTAACAACAAGTACTGACTCAAGAGTCGTCGAATCAACACTAACATCTCTAACATATTCAAGATAAACAAAACAACCACGAGAGAATAACAGACTAGCTTGGATGGAAGAGATAATCCTTTTCAGTATGCAATTAATATAACATTGCCAAACGACCAAGAATGCCCCGAGCACATCTAAGGTCACGGTTTTGGAATAATAATCCATGACCGCTTTATGAGGGGATAAATATTCCATGCCAATTATCACATCAAAATTAACCATATCCAATAATCAAGTCTAAAATCCCCAATAATTACAGAAAAAGTCCTCAACACACAATCCTCTACTAAAGAATCACCTACTGGGTGGATAGATAACGGTGCAATGACTACTAGAGATACTCAATTACGGAACATAATAAGACCATACATAGGAGAAAGTAGAGCCTGTATCAAATAAAGCTGAAGCGCCTATTAATACACAGAGTTAATACCTGTAACAACATCATCAGAGATTTCTACCTTGAGTTTACTTGGAACGGCATAGAAATAACAGCGACCACCACCACCCTCACGACCACTACCCCTACCACACTGAGGAGAACCATGACCTAGAGAACCACAATCCTGCCCTGAGGTAGAACAACTCTAACTGGATGTGATAGAATAGGAGCTGGCATAGCAGAAGGATGCACCATGGTCTGAATAATACCTGCATGGTGGAACTCTAGCCATATGGCCTATAGTGCCACATGTATAACACATGCCCAACTTCTATCCTGGTGAGAGGAACAAGAAGAACCAGAATGGACGCCACCGCCTGATGAACTTAAGGTAATACCTCTCTGCTACTGGACCGAAAACTGACCCTAATAACCCTGAGAACTACTACCGAAAGTCTGTAGATAGACCTGAAAA
>JBDJHY010304727.1:0-11627 GCA_039654485.1 Withania somnifera | reverse complement strand
GTTTTGTAAAAATTTTAGCCTATGTAGATATAATATCACTAGTCATCCCTTTGAACCTATTGTCTATTCTTTCGAAGTCGTAATTTTTTCCGAATCCCTATTTTTGCACCTTACTTCCTTTAGCACTGGTATAAAAAGATGTAATTGGAATTGTAAATATTAATAAAGGAAAACAAAGAAAAAGGGGTACCAATGAGCATAATATGGTAGGGAGACCCTCTTGGATAGAATGCCTACACACCAAGAAACTGCACTTAAAAAGAAGTGATAAGAAAAACAAAGAAAAAGACAAAGTGCTCAAAATAAAAAATTGAAAAAGGCATTCTTGAAAAAAATGAGTTGGTTAGTGAGAAAGAGATTTGATAAAGGCTAAGAAAATTAAATAAAGGATTAATGGTTGTAGAAAAGTAAAAAGTGTGAAGTGCTTAGGGAAGTTTAAGTCACTATTATATAGTTTTAATACCATCCCCTTAGCCAATGTTACAACCCACTAAAGTCCTATTTGATTCGAGTCAAGCATGATTAATTAGTGGAGATGTACATAATGGCAAACATATGGCACTTTATGCATGCATCTAAATTCTTTTTGAGTGTGAGAGTTAGGTATAATTGCTAAAAAGTCCTTAAATGATATTCAACTCTACGAATTGACTGGAGTATGGACTATTCTTTCTTGTGAGGGCACACTTAGGGAGTCATGGTGTACACAATTGATTTGTTTCATTTGAAGTGTCAAATTGTCCTACTAATACTAATTGTGCTGAGTAATGTATTAGTGTGTGTTATGTGCCTATGGATCTATTTCATTGTTGTTTTTTTTAATTGTTTGAAGTTTTTAAGATTCAATTAAATTATTAGAACATAACTGATGTATCATGTGAATTCGTTCATTGATTTTAAGATTGGTTTTGTAATGTGTAAGTAATTATTCAAGGACGAAAAAAATTCTAAGTGTGGGGGTGGTGATCTTTGGCATATATATATGCATTAAGGTCATTAAAGTCCCCTTTTTTAAGTTGGTTTCGAGAGAAATTATGTTCTTTTTGAGTTTCTTATTAATAAATATGTTTGTAGCCTTACTAACCCATATTATTAGCCTATTACAGGTGTATTTGAAGCCTTAGGGAATGTAGATCAAGTGGAAGTGGACATCAGAATGAGTAGGGAGGAATTGTAGAAAATTGGGCTAGCCCATCACTATAGGAATCACGATGTGATGGCTAGCCCATCACTAATGGGATCACGTCGTGATCCCATGTGTATCCGTGCTGGAATTGCTGCCAACTTACAGAATAGGTTGGGGGAAAAATAGTTATTTTTTTTCTTAGGAGACTATATAGCCCTTAAGGAGGCATTTTTTGGGATTAGTGAAGTACTTGGGAGAGAAAATAACAAGTGAAGAAGATATTCAAACAACCTAGGGTTAGTTTCTATTGCACAATTCTTATACTTTTATGTTAAATATGCTATTTTGTAAATTGAGTATGAATATTCTTGGATAAATACCCTTGTTCAAGGGTTATGGATAACACATGATGTATGTTATTGGTTTGACATAAACTGGTGATTATTTCTCATGATTAATTGTTCTTACACTTTGGTATTAATATGTTCTAGTTGATTGGCCACCATTAGAACAAATCTATAACTCTAAAAGTGCACTAATTTAGGAATCTGACAAGTGGAATGGGAGTGTAAGGACTGAGATTTTGTTGGTTGAATCTAAAATTAGAATAATGAACATTTCGACGGGTGGAGCGGGCCGGACTAGGCACACAACAGTCTCTTGGAATCTATTGGGCGTTGAAATTAAAACAACATCTTGTACTTAGTTGACTCACTTGTTAAAATAGGGAATATCTCTAAAATGCATTTATAATAAATCATCACAACACAAATCAATTGAAGTAGTTGTAGGAATTATATAAATAGTGATTAAAGGACTATAAATCCCTAATGCATAACTTCAACCCCCGAACCAACAATTAGAGAAATAAATGATGTTTATGGATGACTGGGATCATACATGCATGCCTGTAATGCCATAACCCTGGAATGTTTGTTTATATCGACAACAGTTGTTTCTTCCCAAGTCTTATTTATTTTCCTGAGTTAAAGATAGAATAGTATAAAATCCAAATTCTTCTATTGTGACGTACACGTGCATAAATATTGAATTTCCTATAAGAGTCATTTACAACACTAATTTAGAATACCAAGTCCCTGAGGGTTCGATATTTGGCTCGAAAAAAGCCACTATATTACTTGTGAGACTACGTACACTTAGTGTGTGCAAGCCTACAAATACTCTTTAAATTGATCAAGAAATATAATTATTTATGAAGGGAAATTTAATGTGGAAGTTGGGAAATACAAGATGAAAAGACATATATATATATATATATATATATATATATACAAGTGCTAGGGCCCACGATCTTGGCTTTACCACTCAATTGCAACCCTTAATTTTCTCACCTCCCTCGATCATGCCCTTAAAATTCCCAAGGCTCCACCATCACGACCTAGGGCCACTCAATAGTGGCCCTCCAGATCACTATGCCCTGCGATTATGGGCTTGGAAAATAACCGGATACGGATTTTGATAAAACCAAATATGAAAAATACATGAAAACATTTTTTTTGTTTAAATTGAAATGATAAAACGGTAATATGAGGTCTCCTAAGAAAAGAACTCTTAAACTAACCTGAACAAGAAGAGATAACTTTTCAATACTCCACACGGGCCTCTAAAATGAGTCCTTATGCCTCAGGAAGTTTACCAATAACCCTACCAGCCTAAATTTGACATTCAGGAGCTAATACAAGTGTAAGAATTCCAATATGGCGCTCTGATATCGAAAGCTTACTCAGGCCAAATTCTTATCTACAACTGAACTATATTTCTTCAGAACAACTCAAAATGAAATAGAAATCCTCGTGACTTCAACTAATGGACCAACTATACCAAAGTAAGAATTTTGGAGCTATAGAACCGTAGGAATATGATTTTGAGTTCATTTACTAGGTTTTAACACTCAATTTCTACTATTTCAAGGTTACACGTTCAAAATAGGAAAATTGAGATAACAGGCAACAGAACTTTAAGAGAACCAAACTATTAATTCCAACAAGCCATAAATGACTATGCAAAGCTAACACATGTCTCTAAACACTAAAAAGGTAGAAAGGCTAGAAAATGACCATGAGATTCATTACACCAAGTTCAAAATTTGGGAATGATATTCCAAAACACTAAAACTAGAAAAAAATAATGATTTAAGTTTCAATATGAGAAAAATAAAACCCATATTTACATATAAATGATCAAATCAAAATCTAGCTAGAAATAATCCCACAGGCCCTACAAAATAAAACACAAAACAAAAATTACCCAGCGATATGCCTTAACTCAGGAACACAAGGTTAAAATTTGAGACAAAACAAGCTACGGATTAGTCCTCGAATAACCACCTAAAGTTTTACAAAAAGAGAATTTGAATAAAAGAAATTACATTCATAAGAGGCCGAAATCTACCTAAAATTATAAAAGGAAGGCCCCTAAATGATTCCCAAAGCTCCCATAACAATTTCTCGACAATTAGACACAAAAAGCTCACACACTTAAGGTTAAAGAAAATGTATGCAAGAAAATGATTAGAAATTTAGATTGAACAAATTTATATAGACTACCTAGGCTTCCTCGTGAACGTAGTCTACTACATGCGAATGTGAAGAACAACCTGGATCGAACCTTCATGACCATGACCTACCTTTCATATTCGTGATGAAGATTGGGTTGATTAGGGTACAAATCTAAAATACCCAATACAATTGTCGTCCCCACATTGCAATTGTGGATACCAAACATCCCAACCTTTACAAATGCTAAAAAGGCCCCATGAATGCAAAGGGTAAAGTGCTAGCACTGGATAACCACAAAAATCAACTAAAGTTAAGTCTAAATGTCCACCCAATGAACTCTTACAATGGGTCTAGAGTTCGATGAAAGTAAATCAAATGTGTTAATAACTTGTAAATGACATTACAAACTCAACTAAATCAATGAATGACCATCTGAGGTCACAATTGGCCTTCAAAGCTGATGGAACCGTTAGAATTGAGATCTGGCACTCCGATATTTGAGAGTTGACCAAATTAAAAATTCTATCTCTTATTGAACTAATATCCCCTCTAACACCATAAAACATAACTGAAAGCCCTAAAACCGGAACTTGAAGTCCTCCTAGATCAAAATCTACGTCCAAAACTACAAAACTATCAAAATTTGATTTTGAGTATGTTTTAAAGGAAACCACCCTCAAGTTGCAAAATATGGAAACTAGGATAAAACAAAACAGAACTAGAAGGGAACATAACTACTGCTTCAACAATTAATAAATGACTTAGGGAAGCTACTGCAGAGCTCTAACAACAAAAGTCATAAAAAATCATAGAAATGACTCGGAGGGTCATTACAAGTCCACTATTAAACCTTCAACACTGTAATCTCTCTGTACCATAGTTTTCTAAAAAATCTATCCATAATAGATACTAGCTCTTCTAGAACTGCCAAACTATCATCCAACTGCAAAAAATCCCATTAGAACACATAAGATGGGTCCAAAATATAACGATGCAACATAGACATATAAAAGATCAGATGCATAGTTGAAAACTCTAGAGGTAAGGCAATATGGTAGGCAACATCATAAACTCTCCGAAAGACCTCAAAAGGTCCAATGTACCTAGGTCTAAGATTGACCCTCTAGCTAAATCTCATCACACCCTTCATGGGGGAAACATGCAGAAATCTAGGTCACCATACGAAGGTCGAGTTCTACGATCATAATAGTTCTTCTTCCTACTCTACAATTCCTGCAGCCTATCCAAGATGACACAGACCCTATTAAGGATATCTTACAACAAATATAACTATGAAGCTTGGACTTAATCAAATAAACCCATAGGAGATCTGCACTGCCTACTATATAAAGCCTTAAAGGGAGCTATCTAAATGTTAGACTAGTAGTTGTTATTATATTCTAACTCTATAAAAGCTACAAATTGATCCCACTGACCACCAAAATCATACACATAAACCCGCATCATATCCTTTAAAAATTGAATAATCCCCTCAGACTAGCTATCGGTCTAAGGGTGAAAGCTTATGCTGACATCAACCTGAGTACCCATCTCTTGCTAGTAAATGTAAACTGAGTATCCCAATTGGAGATAATAGAGATATGCACCTCATGCAAAGGAATCACTTCCTTGATATATAAATGAGCCAAAATTTCATCACTAAAATATGATCGACCTAACAGGAAGTGGATGAACTTAGTCAACTAATTTACGATGACCTAGACAGAATCATAGCCTCGAGAAATACTCGACAACCTATAAATGAACATAGGCTACCACTCTCACTTCCACTTAGGAATACAAAACAACTACATCCGTACACCATGTCTCATGTTCTTAAACTTCACCCACTGATAGTGCAAGCACAGATACATAAAGTCTACGATATATCTCCTCATACCACACCACCAGTAATGTTTCCTCATATCGAAATACATCTTATTTGTACCTAGGTGGATAGAATACCTAAAGTAGTGGGTCTATTAAAATATCATCTAATTAAAACCACTAACTCTAAGGACACAAATGCAACTGTCAAACCTTAAAATGCCATTAGAATCTAGGTTTGACCTTCTAGTCTTTCCTCAAAATACCAGATCCTAAAGCACATACAGACGTCTATCCTCAAACTGTCTTTGACAAATCTATTCAAATAATGTTGATATATCCTTAATAGAATTAAATATCCAAATGGGGTGTGAAATATCTAATCTAATTACCGTGTTAGCTAAATACTTGATGCCCAAGGAAAAAGGTGTATCTAAAGACAGAATGAAAGACAAACACCCCATACTAGCTATCTTCTATCCTAAGGCATCTACAAGAACATTAGATTTTCTTGGATGATACAGAGTGAAAATATATAGTTATTTAGGAGCTCTATCCATCGACATTGTGGAAAATTGAAATTCTTCTAGCTTGGAATATATTATAAGCTACGATAATTAGTATAAATCTCACAATGGACACCTTCATGATAATAATACCAAATCCTAAGTACAAAAACTACTGCTGCTAACTCCAAATAATGGTAGGGTAGTTGTGAACATGCACCTTCAGCTGTCTGGAAGTATTTGAAATAACATGACCCTGCTGCACTAAACACACCCTAAACCAATACCATAGGCATCACACTAGACTTTATAACTCTTATCTTAACTACATATGTCAAACCGAACATTGAATTCAACAACTCTTTGAACTTTAGAAAGCTCGACTCACACTATGCGGACCATTAGAAGGGCACATGCTTCCTGGTAAATCTAGTCAAGGGAGCCTCTATAAAAGAGAAACCCTATGCAAACCATCTATAATATCCATTGAATTTGATGAAGTTGGAACCTCTATAGGAGTAGTATATCCAAGCCAATCATGAAACACTATCGCCTTTGATAGATCAACACTAATACCATCCTTGGATACCACATGCCCCAAGATTCTTATAGTGTCCAACCAAAACTCGCACATTGAGAACTTTCACAAAGTTATTGGTATCTGTATATCTGAAGCACTATCCTCAAGTGGTGCTCATGCTCCCTCCTGCTTTGAAAGAATACAAAATGTAATCAACAAAGACTAACATAAACACATCAAAATAGGACTTGAATACAAGGTTCATGAGATCAATGAACACTACTAGGAAATTAGTCAACCAAAAAGACATAACCAAAAACTCATAATTGACATAATGTGTCATGAATATTGTCTTTGGGATATTCGCTTCCCTGATCCTCAAATAATGATACCCAGAACTCAAATCTATCCTTAAAAATATTGCAATACTTTGTAGATGATAAAATAATCACCTCATTAAGATATTGATTGTCACATACATACTCATCGAACTGCCCCTCTTCTTCACAAACAAGACTGGAACACCCCAATGCGAGCCACTAGGATGAATAAAACCCTTAGCCAATAAGTCCTGGAAGTGAAAAATGAGTTCTCTAATGTTGGAAAAAACCATATGACATGGAGAAATAGAAATAGACCTGGTACCCAACTCAAACTTAATAGAAAAATATATATCATGCTCGAGCTGGTGTCCAAGAAAGTTGGCGGGGAAACATCAACAAAGTCACAAACTATAGTTACCAAATCAACAAAAAGAGTATCAAAACTAATATCACTCACATATAGAAGATAATATATGAAACCTAAGAATACAATTCTACGAGCCTAAATGAAAGAAATGACCTCAATCGGTGAGTGACTAATTGAACTGTGCCACACAATTGAGGGTAGATCAGGTATAACTAAGGTCAAGTTCTTGGCATAGGAATCCAAAGTCGTATGATGAAAGGATAACCAGTCCATATCTAGAATAAAATCATAATCAACCATATATAACACAATCAAGTTAGCGGTCATACTCTTAAATAGACAAAAAGCAATATCAATAAAAATGATCCACTACTAAATAATCACCTACAACATTAGTTACATGCATGGGCACATACAAGGGCTTATTGGTCAATTCCATTCTAAGGCACAATAAGCAGAAACATATGGGTGGTATAACTTGGATAAAATAAATCCAAAGTTGGTTGTCAGCATACAAAAGTTATACTTGTGATAATGACATTAGATGCCTCTACCTTAGACCTACTTGGAATGTATATAACTAACAGAGACCACCATCTTCCTAATCCTCCATGCGACTACCTATCCTGTTAGGATGAGCACCGCCATGAGCACTTCTATTTTCCTAGTGACTATCTGCCACTAGTTCTAGATGAATTGTCTTAGTTAGGGAAATCTTTGTCAGAATGACCCAACACCCCTCACTCATAGCATCCCCTTGAAGATCTACTCTTTTGAGAGCAATTGGTTGTACTACCCTAGCCACCATGACCTTGAAACCTAAAATAAGATGGCTAAATACTAGAGTTAAGCTTCCCACATTCAAATATGTAGAGTGAGGCATCTTCTATTGTAGTCTCTAGCCCATATTCCCCTTACCACCTAACCTAGAGCTGCTAAAGGTTCCCTGGCGGTGTGTCCTCTTAATGTTTCCCCCATGGGCCTTGGAATGTAAGTTATCTATGGTATATGCATGATCTTCCACCTTTAGGAAAGATTTCCTATCTAATAAGCCTTAATCCTCTAATGAAGTGCGGACCCTCTCATGATTTGTGGGAATAATAATATCCTTATGCCTAGAGAACTCAAGAAATAACACCTTTTACTCCTAAATAGTCATGAAACTCTGCCTCAAGTATGTAAGCTCATCCATAAGTCGTTATTTCATACTGTGTGGAATGAACTTGGATAGAACAACCTTTGAGAACGGAGCCTAAGTCATGGGCAAAGAATATGCAGGCCTACAACTATGATATGCTCTATACCACTATTTTTCTAGGTCTTCCATCTAAATAGCAATGTAATCCACTCCATTGAACTCAACAAGGCTGAGGTTATTCAACCTCTCCTAATAGCTAAATAATAAATCATGTGCAACAAGTCCTGAGGCACGGGGAAATGGTAGAGGACTAAGTCTTAGGAAATTTTTGAGTATCTTCTATTCCTCTATAGTCATAGTTGTCCTATCTACAATAGGCTAAACTACCGATAGAACCGGAAGTATATGAACTTGAAGAGCTATTGAGACTAGATGTGTTGGTGGATCTTGGGAACCCTATGATACTTCTTGAGATGATGTATAATCTTCATCCAAACTTGGTCTGCCAACTATGGGAAGCAACTATGGAGCTGAACTATCGACTATAGATGTGGAAAGTCTTCTGGTATAGGCTATGGATATATGAGCGACTATAGATGTACCTCCACATCTCTATCAGGTTGAATATATGTTCCACAACCTCGAACTCAAAGTCAGGCTATACCATGGACCCTAGTTGGATCCTTCACTGCTAGTAAAGAAATATTACACAAATCTACTACAGACAGTGTATGAACCATCTGCAAAGAAGTAAAGATAAGAAGGTTTTTAAAAAATTCTAATTGGAACAATGCATGAGAAGGAGTCAAAAAGTGAGCGTTTCCAAAAGAACTTTGTAGCCTTCCAAAGATAGGATATGAATGTATATGTATCAATTTATGGGACTTTAGTAGATACTTGCTTCCGTACAATGTTACTTGAAAAACTGGAGATTGTATACCAATCTGTCACGACCTAAAATTTGGATAATAATGGAACCTACTATTTACCACTGTAGTTTAGCCAACCCCTAGACAAGAATGACAAGAAACGATCCATGATAGAGAATTAAAAAGATTACAACATAGGTAGAGAAGAAAAGAAGTTGATATAGATAATAACAATAGATAATCTAACACCAGAACCTTGTATCGATGGCACTGGAAGCATCTACAAATACAAAATAGAAAAAGATCCATCCCCTTCTTTATTACCAAGAATTTTTTAAAAATACTAAAAAGATTACGAGGGGTTCTATATTTATATATTTTATAAATAATTTTTCATGACAAACTAGTTCACTAATATCCATATAAGCATGTATAGGTTTAGGAAAAGGATCCCCTAAATATTAGGTAGTCTTTGTTAAATTAGGGCGAATACTTTATGAAATGGGTGGAGATCATATTCACTCTGGTACCACAGCAGGTAAACTTGAATGTGAAAAATGCACAACTTTGGGCATTTTTGAATTACTGCGTGATGATTTTGTAGAACAAGATAAAAGTCATTTTATTTATTTCACTCAAGATTAGGTCTATTTACTGAGTGTTGTAGCCTCAAGTATATTACATACATCGCACTAGACAGATATCATATTTATGGAATACTATTAACTTTCAATATTCCTTGGTGGTTAAATAGTAGATACCCGATACTCACAATCTCATGCTAAAGAGCTTGGTGGTTAGAGCCTCTTCAAGGAAACATATTTAGAATGCTGATTGAATGAGTATTCTCAATAAGAGAGCTCGGATCGAATTGGAATAAATTCAGCAGGGGATCACAAAATCTTGGTAAGCTTCTTTATCTGATGAATGGGGCGTCCGATTGAAAATCTAATTATCCTGCACCCAACTTTCACGACTCAAAAATAGGGTCATGATGGCTCATACAACCCACCTGTAGTCAAGCCCATCACGTATCCTGTTGTCACGACCCAAAACTCTGATTGTGATGGTGTCTATGGTCCTGCTAGTAGGCCAGCACACCCCTCGGACCAAAGCAGTAGGCAATGGGCAGATAACAACTAACCAATAAGGGGAAGGAAATATACAACAAACTACATATGTACAATGCCTCCCAGGAATCGTAACTGTGACAAAATGGAGATAACTAAATCAGAGTAACCAAAAGAAAATATAGACAACTACTCCAATAGGAGGTAAATACAAAACAATTTTCCTTGAACAGGATAAGGTAGAAAACCAACATATATGGAACCTGGAGCTTATCTTGATCTCTGAAATCAACCCATACCTCTACTCTGCATGATCTCATCTCCTACGATGACCTGTACTAGGACCTGCACCACAAAAATGGTACAAATGTATAGCATGATTACCAACAACACAGGGTACCCAGTAGGCATTATCGGTTGACCGGGCTTAATCAAATACAAGTAAGAATAGTGAGTAAGCAAAATAGGTTAGAAGAAAATACGTAAAATAGTACAGGAAGATAAGGCATAACAATACAAAATTGGTTTAAGAATAACTACCACAATTCACTAGCAATTGAAGGCGTACCTGATATCCATCTTAACTCAACCGATAAATAAAACGAGCAATCTTACGACCTAATTTCTTGGATTATGATGGAACCTACTAACCCACCAGTAGAAGAACTAACCCTATAGCCTGAAGCCAAAGTAGAGGGCTACTATAAATAATTGTGGAAGGCATAAGTACAATTACAATGTATAAAGGAAGGGGATATGAAAAAAAATAGTAGAATACAATAAAAGAATCAATAAAATCCCAAAACCTGGTTTCAGTTTAAATAAAGAGAGCCTCTAAGTATAGAGTATAAGAAAAATTATAATATAAGTATGTATCTAAAATTACAAAAGAGATACAACCTATTCGAAGAGAGACCAGGAACAGTTGGACGTCAAGCTCACACTGTATCTCTAAAAGAAACAACAAGTAAGCACGACCGACAATCTGTAAATCAACATCAGGCGCTAGCACTCGGATTTACACCATGGGAAACAATTTTATTATGAGTAAAAGTTGGTGAACCAACCCTCACCCAATAGGGTTCGAGGGCCCATGTCACGACCCAATTTCTCGGATCATGATGGCACCTACTATACCACCAGTAGGAGAACCAAACCTCGTAGTCCATAGCCGATGCAGAGGACTACTAAAATTCATGCAGAATAATATGAAATGAAATAGTAAAGAGATAAGAAATTACGGAATACACCCAAGACCCGAGGTCAATGTCAAACGAACCACTAATATAGATCAACAAGGATGGAAAATATACAATATCCAAAGGTCTCCGAAATATAATGGAGATAATCAAAATATAAAGC